>WBZZ01002333.1:102500-130000 GCA_019918135.1 Paulinella micropora | reverse complement strand
ATATTGGATGGTTCGAGTCGGAACTACCCAGACTTCCAATGGAAGATAGAGGCCTATGGCAGAGGCGTAAGTGCCTGGCTAGGCGAAGTTATCAAGCTGGCGTTTAGAGACCGTGCAGCAAGAGCCAAGGTTAAATATCCCTACGACATCGACAAAGCGATGGAGATAGAGGATAAGGAGTTGCCCGAAGAACCGGACTCGGAAGACACACCTTCCGAGGATTCCGACACAGAGGCTAGCGGAACAGACAGTTCTAAACGTGCAGCAACCAGAAAAGAAGGAAAGGATCCAGAACCTAAGCCAACTAACTGGGCGAGATTGACAGATCAACAGAAGAAAGAATGGAAGGCGAAGAGAGCGAAGAGACTGAAGAGAGAGAAACGAAATCAGTCAAAGAAGGCACACACACTTCGCACAAGACATCTCATGAAAGAGAAGAAGCATTACGAACGCATGAGACAACTACAACTCATACTCGCCATCGCATTCTCACACTCCACAGTAGTTCGCTACCTACGCACCAAGACAGTGTCAGGACCGATAGAGATGATGGAGGTAGTTAGAGCGAAATTCGGTTCAATCTCCGGGGTGCAAAAACACGTAAAAGCTCAAATATTCGACGAGACATACCCAAAGCCCGGTCAAAATGTTGATATTTGGCTTAATGACTATCTTGCCCTTAAGTTAGAGGTAGAGAGTCATCGCACCCATCCTTTCGATGAGGATGACTTAGCCAGAAAGCTGCTGGAAAAGCTTGCTAAGCACCCAGCCTACGGGGAGGCTCACAGAGCCCAATATTACGCTCTACCTTTCGACTCGAGACCTGACTTTGAGCAGATGATAGAGAGCGCTAGGGATACGTGGGTGCTGTGGAGGAAAGATAAGTGGAGAGAAGAGAGCAAAGAGAGCCAGAACAAGAGAAAGCCAAAGAGAGAGACAACCCTCATGCTAAATGATCAGGGTAGTGGGGGGGATGGAGGTACCAAGGGCAAACCGGTTACTAAGCTCAAAAAGGGTACAGAGTGGTGGCTCAAAGTCACCTGTTTTGCCTGCAACGAGAAGGGCCACACAAAGAAGTACTGCCCAGATAAAGGCTATAAGAGTAAAGAAGACAAGGGGTATAAGAAACCCAACAAGAAGGGCAAACCAAAACCCTCTAAGAAAAAGAAAGGGCAAAAGGACATAGCTTTGCTGAGAGAGGAGGAAGTAGAGGAGGCGTCTGAGTCAGAGTCTGACAGTGACGCGTCTTTGACATGGGGGGGGGGGGGGGGGGGGGGGATAGAGAGGTCGACGATGGGGAAACCCCTGAGGAAGAGAGAGATAGGGAGAGAGCGGATGTCGAGTCTGGGGAACCCCAGATTGAGCCAGGTGTCCGTCCCCTACCAGCTAGTCAGAACAGCAACGGGAGTCCCGTAGCTAGACCAGCAAGGGGTGGCAATAACTTACCACCCCCCATCTCAAACTCTCTGAGACAGCTAACCGGTGACAATGTCACACCTCTCACCCCCACAACCACCCAAACCCCGCAACGGTCTGCTCCCTTTACCCCTCCTAGGACCATAGCAAGCCATAGTCTTGAAAGCCCCAGAACCCTTCAATGCGAGGGTAAGAACAGCAAGAATAAGAGGTGCAAGATAAACCTCGAGTGGCACAAGAAAGGGCCAAACGCTGAGGCAGCACGTCGCTTAGTGGGGTCGCTTCTGCGGGTACCATGCCCGAGAGCAAGACCATGAGTACCCTCTCTTGGACTTAGCAGTTAGCCCGGGCCTCCGACCCCCTAGATCCCCTAATTATCCGGACGAGACAGGGTTGAGAGGCGACTTGAAAGAAAGAGAGAGGAAAGTGGGAAGGAGAGAGAGTTTTAATCACCCCACCGCACCACACAGAGAGGGAAAGACAGTGGGAGATAGGGGAGCGAGGGGGAGTAGCAACACAGCTGCACCATCACCCACACGCCCCACCACCCCACCGCGCACCACCTCACCCACCCCACTCGAAGACCCGAACATGCCAGACTTGCTCACGCCTACCCCTACACACACCACACGCACCACTTCATCAGCACAAGAAGAAGAAATAGACCCAGATATGCCAGGTCTGCAAAGTAGTGAAGTGTCAGAGGATGACGAGGAAGAGGAAGACGAATACGAATATGATTTCAATGAAGATTCACGTTGTTCGGATGAGATTATGCATGACATGGCGATGTCTGTGGGTGCGAGTGCCTACCCTGAAATGTCTCATGAAATGATGTTCACGAGGGGGGAGAGCGAGTGAGTATGTAGCAGACAGGAGAACAGAGCTATTAGATAGGGCAGCAGAGGGAAAAACGGTACTCACGTCGAGTGGGAGTTCGGCATCTGCCGAACTGCCCAGTGTTGATGTAGGGACCGGAGAGGCCAAGAAGGGGACAGCGTCTACATCACCGGCACCGGAACCAGGTCCGACCACCCCAGCACCAACAAACCCCACCACCCCACCAGTCATCTCATTCAAAGACATACACAACATTGCACAGCAACTCATTTCATCATGTGTTAGACAGAGTGATGGGAGAGTGATGAGAGTGAGTGAGGAGAAGCTTGTGTATGATGAGTTTCTTACTGATTTTGTGAGGGCGGTAGAGGGGGTGTATGTTTCGCATGCCTCACGCACAACACCCACCCCACCACCACAACCACAGCCACCGGGGGGACCAACACCCCCCAAGCACAAGGATAGCGACAGGAGTTTTGCGCTAGTGCTAGATGGGGAGGGGGGGAGAGATAGGAAGAATAGGATCGTGCAAGATAGTGGGTCCTCTAGGGACATAGCCTGTAATCCTGAAATTTTACATGACGTCAAGTCAGTCCCTCCTGTTAAGTTAGTAACAGGAAACGGAGAGTGCGAGATAGCTCAGGAGAGGACAGCGCGCGTTACGCGCATCAATGGGGAACGGAAACCTGTCACAGTGTCGAGGCCTATGCTCCTCGACACGCGACTACCCGTTAATATTGCTTCAACCGGCAGGATGGACCACATCCATCACCGGTCCGTTATTCATCAGAACGGGCAGCTAGTCATACTTAGACGCCCCATAAGGGTGAACGAGAGTGCAAGTTTTGGTCCGGGGCAGGCTCATGTCAACCCTACTTTACCGGTGGGATGACGAGTTTGACACCCCACTGGACATAAACGAGCGTTTTACCCCACCAGAGAAGCAGAATAGAGCAGGGAGGGGGCAGTAGGGGAGGGAAACCTTGAAAGAGAGAGAAAAGCTAAGTGTAGTTCTAGCTGTAGGAAGAGGGGCAAAACGGGGGAGGTAGCGTTGTATGTGTCTTACCCTCGTAAGCCCGGTTCAGTTAGTAAGGTAGATATAGAACTGTTTCACCATGCGTGTGGACACTATATTCTTAAGAAGATGAAAGAGCTTGCTAATGCATTAGGCATAAAGTTGGTAGGAGATGAGAAGAAAGTAAAGTTTTGTGAAGCTTGTATGATAGATAAGGCCAAACAGCTACCCAGGTTCAAAGCTAATAGTATAGAGAGAGCTAGTAAGCCGGTAGATACATTACATATAGACACGGGAACTTGGTCTGTACGGTCAATACACGGCAAGCGGCATAAATTTTCGGTTACGGACGATTATTCGCTTTTTATTAAAGATTATTATTTAGCTCACAAGAATGAGTTCATAGACTGCATTAGGCAGGCTGTTGCTTTTTATGAGAGGCAGACAGGAAATAGAGTTAGGGAGATAAGGTGCGATCAAGAATTTGACGTACCTAAAGAGGTTATTGAGTGGTGGAAGCCCAGGCAGTTTGTTTGGAAAACTTCAGCCACAGGGGATAAAGATGGTAACCCCATAGCTGAAAAAGCCAACGACATTACTGCTGGCGCCGCAAGGTCCATGCGGTATCATGCCTCTCTGCCCCTTTCTTTCTGGGCAGGGATGGAGCACGCCGCCACCACCATCCATAACATTTTGCCCGCAACCACCGGGCCGAGAAGGGAATTAGTCCCTATGAGCAGTTGTTAGGTAGGAAGCCTTACCTGAGGCACCTTAGGTCTATAGGTTGTATGGGAGTAATGTA
Organism: Paulinella micropora; assembly: GCA_019918135.1. Classification (NCBI taxonomy): domain Eukaryota; phylum Cercozoa; class Imbricatea; order Euglyphida; family Paulinellidae; genus Paulinella; species Paulinella micropora. The sequence goes on along the minus strand of WBZZ01002333.1, from coordinate 125,927 downwards.
CACAGGTAAGGGCAAGAAGGGAGAGTTTAGAGGGAGAAAGGTCATGCTAGTAGGGTATGATCTATTTAGAGAGTTATACAGAGTGTGGGATGGTAGGAAGGTAATTTCCGGGGTTCGCAATGTACGTTTCAATTCACACATTGTCGGGAAACCGGCACACCCTGAAAGGTCTGTTGAGTGGGACGATGAGGTAGATGAGGGGGAGAGTGAGAGTGAGGATGTCGATGTTGAACAGACACACACCACGCCCAACACTACCACAGACACCACAGACACAACCACCACCCATGAACAGGACACGACACAGACACAAGACGACAACGCATACGATGACGTTAGTCAGTTAGATTGTCAACAAGAGCAGGGGGAGTACAGTGAGGACACAGGGGGAGGCAGTGTAGATAATAAACACACACAACGACACGTTAGCTCTTTTACACAGGACATCGACAACACACCTGCATCTACCCCCCATCCCACTAACACAACCCCACAGACAAACAACACAGGGCAGGGACACACCCACACACTCACAGACGCATCAGACCCACAGTCACAGCACGAGAGGAGAGCGTATGTTGAATGTGAGAAACCCAGCAAAGGTAGGACATGGGAGCAAAGTAATAGCATAACTGAAGCTAACATAGTCCAAGAAGAGAAAAGAGAAAGGAGGCAAGCACACCAACCACAAGCACGACTGCATAGTGAACTAAAACGAAACAAGAAAGTAGTTGAGGTTCGAAAACTAGAGGGAGTGAGAGTGAGAGTCCACGCAAGAGAGTGGGGAGAGGAGTGAGCGGAGAAAACACACGGAGAGGGCTGGGAGAGTAAGGTGCGGCATGGTATAGTTAAAGCTAGATGTGCGCCTAAAGAAAGGTTGAAAGTAAGAAAACAACCTAAGCCATCTCACTTTGTACAGTTTGAGGATAGACTAGAGAGAATGCTAGACTCAGAAATAGAGAAGTACAAGGTAAGTGAGGGAGAGTATGTTATGCCTGCTGGTGAGTTGGAGAGTGCTATGTTTTGTTTAGAGAGATGTATGAATGAACCTAATGGACTTATGCTCTATCTAAACATTCACATGCCCAAGGACATAGCAGAACAGGGGATGCCAGCGAAAGAGTTGCTTGAGGGAATGAAAAAGGAGATTCAGTCCCTTAAGGACTTTAAGACTTACACGTGGGTAAAACGTAGTGAAGCTAGTAAAGCAGGAGTTAGTAAGATAGTAAGGCTTACTTGGGTACACAAAGTGAAAATAGACGAGAACGGTAGGAAGTTCGTTAAGTCTAGATTAGCTTTACGGGGAGACATGTTAGAACCGGGGATAAGTTATAATCCGGATCAATTGTTTGTCCCTTGTGCCTCTCACCGCTCGCTATTAATTCTCGCAAAACTAACTGCTTGGCATGGGAATAAGCTTTACGGGATAGATTTCAAAAATGCTTATTTGAATGCCCGCATGCAAGACCCGGTTTTTGCATACCCGTCTGATGTAGAGAGGGGATGATATTGCGTGTGGATGGTGCATTATATGGCGCGCCGCAGGAAGGTAGGAGATGGTACGACATACTAGCCCCACAGTTAGTTAAGCTAGGATTTAGGCTATTAGACTCCGATTTGTGCATGTTCGTAGAGAATAATAAGCCCATAAGCGAAGCTATAGTAGGTGTATTTCACGTGGATGACTTGATATTTTCCGCGCCAAGTCCGGAGGCATATAATAAATTTGCGTCTGCGCTTGAGAAATATTACCCGCTTAAAAGGCTAGGTGTCGCAAAGGAATTCAAAGGTATAGAAATAGTGCAGGAAGAAGGTAGGATAGTACTGCATCAGCGCAAATACCACAAACAGATCTTACGTGAGACAGGATACGTAAATTCTCGGGCTGTCAGCACTCCGGCAACGGAACAATTACCGGAAGCAATGTCAGAGGATGCAGCGTTACGTAAGCTATCAATTCCCAGTATAGTAGGCAGTTTGCTTTATTTAGCTAAAATGACAAGACCAGATATAGAGCAAGCTTTAAACGCCGCTAGTGTTATGCAAACTTTAGATAGAGGGGTAACTTATGCAATGTTAGGCAGAATTCTCCGCTATCTTATTAACTCATTTCGCGGTTTAGCATTTCACGGGCCAACATCCGTTCAAGAGGGTAGGAGCTATCCAAAATTTACGCAACAGTGGCCGGATGCTGCGCATAAAGTTTGTGTTAAAACCGGTAAGTCGCGTACGGGATATGTAATTCTATGGGGGGGGAGACCCAATAGGATGGCTATCAAAAAGGCAAAGTAGAATAGCTCTTAGTTCAACTGACGCGGAAATTTACGCTGCTGCGGAATGTATTAGGGAGGGATTAGCTGTCAGTCATGTTAGACAGGAACTCGGAATTCCGCATAAGGGTGCAGTTGAAATTTTCGAGGATAATACGCAAACAATTCTCGCGGGTGAGAGAGGATTATCCGGAAGGGTGCAGTTGAAATTTTCGAGGATAATACGCAAACAATTCTCGCGGGTGAGAGAGGATTATCCGGACCCCTTACAAAACATTTGCCACTCGAACTTCATTTCATACACCACTTACAGAGAGATGGAGAGATAAAATTCGTAAAGGTAGGAACCAAAAAGCAAATCGGGGATTTATTAACAAAACCGTTATCGCGAGATCAATTTACGCATTTGTTAAATAAATTTACGGTCATCATTCCGGGATGTCCGGAATGATCCACGGGTGTTTCACCGATGTTTTGTGTCTTTGTTTCTTTTTGTGCGAGTGATATTGTAATAGGTGTAGAACTGGGCGTTCTAGTTTTTAGCTTGCGATTGGACATTGGAGGAGGCGGAACCCAGACAATCCCTTCCATAGGGAGAACATGGGGAGGCGGCGGTGGCGGACACCGGGACCAGACTTATCCGGCCACCGGTGGCCAACTTTTGACTTTCAACTTTATTTTTAGTTAGAACGTTAGGATCTTGTGTTGTTTTTGTTTCTATCCATCCTTTCCCTGTCTTCGCCGGCTTCGGCCGCCGACTTGACTTTTACCCCTTAACGGGAAGCGCTTGAAAATTTATTTTTCATTCTAAGAGCAATAAGACAATAAGACGGATAGTTATAGTATTGACAAATAACTAAGGGGGAGCGTTAGTCCTAGTTATTTTCACGGAGTCCGTTACTTTAGGTAGTTGATTTGTCAATAGGACGGACAGATCAAAATGCCACTAAGTACAGTGAGGGTAACGTAATTTGATAGGAACGTTTATTAATACATCACCCACCAGTCAGTAATTACATCTGTCTTATTTCACCTAACTCAGATAGAGTCAATATGATGGTACTGGTCGTTTTATTACCAATATCTAAGTTAGACAGTTTTGTGACGTGGCAGTTTTGTTTGCCGCGGTACTGTTCTTTGCTTCTTTCATTAAAGTGTTTATTGCGAAGTCTAAAAGTGTTTCCGTGAGTTAGTTCCCGGGTGGACTCTGAAAGGAGTCGGCAAAGGTTTCCAGATGAGTAAGAGTTACTCAAAGCCTGCCATCCTAGCAGCATCGATTTTCTATATCAATACTTTCCAGTGCCTGATCAAATACATTTTTATATTCTGACAAAGTTCTCTAGACTCAGCTTGTCTATTTATACCGGGTATTAATATCAGTAGTATTGCTTAGCCGGGCGACATTCCGACCAGTTGAGTGCCAAAAGACAAGTTAGTTAAATTCCAGTTGTGTGTCACTTTTTCGATTTTGGGTCACTTTTTCGTTCCGAAGCGTCCCCGTTGTGTTAAAAATTTGAATTTTCAAGTTTGAAATTAACTGCTACATGCGTCCGCAAAAATGACGTAAACGGCCACGGTATACTAGTCACTACACGTAGTACTAATTTTATCTCTTCTGCTTCCCACTCACCTCTACGAGTGCGGCAAGTATTCTATTAAAACAGTGCGCCGGAAGTTGCGTAAAAAATAATAATAACACTGCTTCAATAGTTGAACTTTGAACTTGCCAGTTATCTCCATCCGTAGTAATCATGATCTGATGACTTGCTCAGGGTGAGCTAACTTATCATTGGATACTATCAATACTGTGACTTGCAGTAATCTAATTGCTGCAGCGGCCGGCCCCTGTTAAGTTGCGCGGATGAGGTATAGCGCAATCAAGTTGATTGCATTATTACTACGGTAAAATTGACAAACGGCGTGCCAACTTAGTGATCGGCAGCATACAAGTTCTGGCAGAGTCAGCACAGGATGACCGCGAGTTCTGCGGCCGCGAGTCTTGAAGATGATGATCAAAGCTTTTTGGGATCTTAATTTGCGTTACTTATAATATTATTGTAACGGTACTTCATACTGTAAATTTGGTTAAATATATACTATCAGGATTGCGATGATTAACTTAATTTAATTTTTACGCAAACAGTCTCTTTCAAATAAAACCTCTGACAGTTCAGTGCAACTCAGCCTCGAGCTCGGAGACACGGGCACCGTCGCCGATATTTATTATCCATGAGGCGGATGATGAGTGGCAAGTCGAAGCATATATGAGGCACTGGCTGCTGAGTCAACTCGTTGACAATGAGGCGCGAAACTGAGTCCGAAGCTGGGATAAAATTTAGGGGACTTCAGTGTTAAAGCGAAGGGTACTACTAAGTACCGGAAGTTGAAAACAAAGGAAAACCGGTGGCCAACATCGAGTCGGACGGTAGGAAATGAAATAAAATTGAAATCACTCGAATTGAAACGCGTCGGACAAAAGTTGTGACAAGTCGTCAATATTTGATCTAACCGTTCTTCAGTCTAAGTCTATTATTTGATCAAGAAGAACGAAAGAAATGATGGAAGGAATAGCAAGTTCCGAGCCAGCAGGTACGGAGCTGTGAAAGGAACACTAGGAACAGTCCTACAAACTATCCATCAACATATTGCTTCGACGATGACGACCAACGTATGCCATGATTGTTATGATGCAACGATCAGCTGATGATCAATTTGTTGTTGTGTTGTCACAGTCGATGATGATCATACTGATGATACACTTGTTCAACTTTTGAAGAGAATCAAACACAGTGCAGCATTTCCTTCTTTCAAATTGTCAAGCCGGTCTAGGATCTCAACTATACGCAGATGGTTTGCAGTCACTGCCACCAGAAGCGCATTGCGTCCGTCCTACATGTCGTGGTTGACGAGCGCTCTTCCTTCCCGGATCAGCAACTGCACGAGTTCCAAATACCCATGCTCGGCTGCGCGATAAGTAGTACAGTCCATCCTTCCTGTTGTACACGGTCAATAATCGTTCCTTCCCTCACTAGCAATTGCATCGCTTCCCAATGCCCTTGCCGAGCTGCAAAAAAAGGCACTTCCATCCTTGCTGCTCTGCCTGATTGATATCGACACCTCTGAGCCATGACACCACTTCCAACTGCCCTTCGTGAGCTGCAGCAAGGATGTGCGCCGGAGTGGAGTGGATCCAATAAATTCAATGTCCTTCATGGTTGACATCGGCTCCTTCCCTCACTTAGGACTAGCGATTGCACAACTTCCAATGACATTCTTGAGCTGCAGGCAAGAGCGCAGTGCGTTCTTCCTGGTCTACATGGTTGACATTGCATCCTTCTCCGCCAGCCAATGACCGGTACCTCCTTGAGCTGCAGGCAAGAGCGCACTGCGTTTACCTGGTCTACATTTTTGACATCGCATCCTTCTCTCAGCAGCTGCAGCCATTGCACCACCTCAAAATTCCCTGCGCAAGCTGCAAAAAAGAGCCTGAGTGCAAACCATCCTCGGTGGTCTGCGTGGTTGATATTGGCTCCTTGCCGGACCAGCAAGTGCACCAGTTCCAAATGCCATGCTGATATGATCAGGAGCTGCAAAAAAGACAGGAGTGATTCCTTGCTGGTCTTCATGGTTAACATCGCATCCTTTTCTCACTAGCAATGGTCACGGTATCACTTCCAACTGCCCTTCGTGAGCTGCAACCAAGGACGCACAGCGTCGTTGAAGTTCCTGGTCTGCATGGTCGACAATCGCTACTTCTCTCCACCGGCGCACCACCTTCACCCTCTGGATTGTCCAGCTGCGAGAAAGAGTCACTGCAGTCCATCCTTGCTGGTCTTAGCTGCGTGGCTGAATTGAATCAAATGTTTGCTCCTTGCCGGACCAGCAATTGTGTCCGAGTCATTTTCAAATGCCCTTGCTGAGCTGCAAAAAAAGACAGGAGTGAATCCTTCCTAGTCTTCATGGTTAATATCGCTTCCTGCTCTCTTTTTAATAGTTTGCGACTGTTCTACGGTCAGAGTTATTGAGTTATTAAGTTGCTAGTACACACATATAGATTAAAGCATCCATCCGTTTTTAATCAAGAAAACCCGTTATTAAATATGAAACTACCTGAACTTGATAAATCATGTCAGGACTTTTTTTGTATTTCAAACATCCTGTAAATATTAAACCTGGCTCTCAAATTCAATGAGAGGGTGAATATTCAATGATGTCAAGAAAACTTATGAAACTGATCTCCTGAAAGTCACAGATCATGATTTCAATCCCAAAAAACGCACCGAGCATTATGTGTAGTATGCCGGCGCGGCGAGTAATGGTTTTTAAAAGTCAGGCACGGCCCGGTTCTCTGTGAGAAAAAGAGTGGTTTCAGATCTGACGTCTCCAGGGTGCCGCATAAAATAATTTAGCCGTAACCGTTTATTGTTTTCAACTAAAATATGCCGTGATTCAAAAATGACTTCTGCACATTTGAGTCACCTTCACTTGAAAAAGGTACCTGAAGTCACGTTATCGAAAACAATATCTAGAAAGATTCAAAGATATATTATCTTTTTGCCTTTCTAGAAAACTTTTGTCACGAAAGTGTGACTCAGACTGACTCTCAGTTTGAAAACTCATGAACTTCGGATTTTAGATATATAAATTGGTGACTTGCAGTTGAACTGACTCTCACTTTTAAAAAGTATGTGAACGGATTGCACTTGTCTACTGGCAGAAAACAGCTAACTAAACCCGGCTCTTCCAAAAGCAGCCCCCGATCACATTTTTGTCACGAGTCGAAGTGCTGCCGGGACTGACAATGTTTTTGGTCAGATGGTTTGTTGTCCACACGCATCGATTAAAAAAAATTCTTAACCACAACCGGGTACTCAGTAATAACTGAACACACTGATGATCATTGTTATCTCAGTCACTGATTCTAGTATATACCAGCCTGACAGTGGCAGCAGGATCACCGTCAACTGGCATTTTTGAGATAATAGAAATACTAACTTTCAACTGAGAACTTTCAAAGAATAGTTATTTAATAACAGGTGTTTACTGGACCACGAGTGCCCGTGCTCGCCCCTTTGCCAAAATTAGAGTATGGAAACAGAGTAATTGGGAGAGGGGATGGGATTGGGAGTGGGGTTTACTTGGGAGTTGGGAGCTGGGGTTGGGAGCTGTGCTCAACGGGGAGTTTTGGCGGTGCCTTGTGCTGGGTCGAAACGCTTCTCAAAAAACGAGTGGTGACGAGAGTAGTTGGAGAAAATTGGAAAAGGTGTAGTTACGATCAAAGTTAATAAAATAGAGATGGGATAAGATATGGGCAAAAAAGGAAAGTTAGACAGGTAAAAAGGAAGTTGGTAAAGTCAGACCTAAGCCTAAATAATAATCACTGGAAAAACCGAAAATAAGTTGGCAAAGTACGTTAAAGAGACAACTTAATAAAAGAAGAAAAAGAAAAGGAAAAATAGTGAGAGAAATGAAAATAAGAAATAGGAAAACAGTAAAGTTTATAGGAAAATTTACATAAAGAGGGAAGTATTTTACAGGAAAATAGAACAAAGGGAAATCTAGAGAAAAGCTCATAGGGATAGAATAGTATAGAATAGGGTAAAAATAATAGTTCCTCAAGGAGTTATTAAGTCACGTTGAACCAACGGTTGCCACTGCCACATTTTCTGAGAGTTTTGAACAAACATTTTTTCTAGCACGGTCGGCCCGCACTGCACTGGTCAGGGGCCACAAAAAAGATTGAATTTCCTAGATTTTTTTTTTAAAATCTGAGCCTACAACACAAAACTGAGGAAGCATGCGAAATTGCAAAAAGAAAGGAAGTTCTCACCAAAAGGTTTTCAGACTTGAATCAGAGAGTTCATATTGTAAATTACTCCGCGCGGCACCAAATTTTTACAACCACCTATCCGCATACTAAAAAAAAAAAAAAAAAAAAAAAAAGAAAATATATTAGTACACTCCAATCACCTTTGCCGTCTAACATTGAAATTAAAATTCAAAAGTAAATTCATTCAGTACTACCGTGACCGAGTCATCAAATTTCAATGTGATCTTTACAATGAAAAAGACTTTCAGAAAAAGGAGCAAAACTCATTTTTTCTATAAAGCCTCCGTTTTAAGGGTTAGTAATGAACAAGAAATTACATATGCATGAGTGATTGTGTAGTAGTACAAAATTTTGAAACAGCTTCGCGTTAGTTTAAATGATCGGATGATCCAAGCTCAGGGCTTGCGAGTGAATTGAAAAGCAAGAGGAGGACGCCGGGGGGGAGGAAGGAGAATAACGGAATCATTCAAACGGGAGTAATATTTAAACAGAAACATAGTCCAATCAATAATCAAGAGTCGCCGAGTTCCACTGTCATTCTGCGTCGCTCAACTTAGCGTGACACTTAGACTTCACTGAGACGCTGGGTCGGACTGTCTTTGAGATGGCTTACTCTGACATTCAACCCCCGAACCGTCCGGTCAAACCTACTTCCCTGAGGTTGACATGTACTGATTCGATTACCTTCTCTTGCAGCTCTGCGCTGCCTAACGAGCGGAGATAATCGCGAACCAAGAGCTGGCGGCGACTCCGATGGGCACGCTCAAACTTGCTCAAGGTAGAATAAACTGCCTTCCCTGGTTCTAAGTTTGCATCGCAATTGGCAACATGGCGATGCGCGTCGTCTCCACATTCCGTAAGACACCAACCACAAAAACCGCAACCGCAGGACCCACACTTCAAAGCAAAACATCCATCGAAGTCGACAAACGCCATGCGACAAGCTGGGCGTGGGCACTTGAGAGTCAAAAGTTCGTCCTGGATGTAATGCTTAGCCTGCTGCACCTGTCTCTGCAGCGCTGAGAGTTTTTCGTAGCGCTCAATTTCTTCTTTCAGTTGGCGTTTGAACTGGCTCTCCATCTCTTGCGATAGCTTTTGCTCGATAACTTGCTTGATCGCTGCCGCCTGTGCCTCGAAAGCATTCGAGTCGACACGAACAGCCAGGCAGCTCATTTTATAAGGCTGTTTGGCATCGCAGCCGCCCTTGAGTCTGCGCAAGGGGCACCAGATCTTTCCCTCGCTCTTCTGCAGCTGGGGCAAGGGCTTTTCTGCTTCCGACTTGACATAGCCTGTCAAGCAGTCGGCACAGACAAAGTGGGCTGGCTCTTGGCTGGGGCAATCTAGCCCATCCGCCTGGTGAAAATCGTCGCCGCAGATGCAGCAGGTACGAGGCTCGCCGCGCAGCTCTGCCTATTAAATATTTCGTAAATTCACGCTTTAATCACTGTGACATATGCATATGTAAAGCATACCTAGATGATGCAGCATGAAAAGTCCTTTTGTACAAAATATGCAGTGAGGATATGATTACTATTACTACTACTACTACTACTACTACTACTATTATTATTATTATTATTATTATTATTATTATTATTATTATTAATGGAGGCACATGTCCAGGATCTGGATCTGATGCCGTAGTCTGAGGAAGCCTATTATTATTATTATTATTATTATTATTATTATTATTACTACTACTACTACTATTACTATTACTATTACTATTACTATTACTATTACTATAAAGTAGTAATACCGAGAGTAATAGTTATAGTAATAACAATAATAACTGTTAACGACACCCAGTTGTAGTCCCTGGCGAGAGAAAAAGAATTGATTTGAGGATATAAAAACCAGAAAGCAGGCAGTCATTCAAGCACTAATATATAGAAATTGCCCAAAAACATATGTCATAATAGTCATAAGAAACACTAGGAACAACAATCGAAATAATGATAGCAACAGTAATAGCAATAATACCTTCACTATACAGTAACAGTAATAGCAGTAGCAGTAGCACTAGTACTCGTACTGATACTTGTACTAATACTAGTACTTGTACTTGTACTAGTAGTAGTAGTAGTAGTAGTAGTAGTAGTAGTAGTAGTAGTAGTAGTAGTAGTAGTAGTAGTAGTAGTAGTAGACTATTAGCTAAGTACTAGTACTAGTACTAGTACTGTACTAATACTAGTCATGGAAATAACTACTAACTACTACTACTACTACTACTACTACTACTACTACTATTATTATTATTATTATTATTATTATCATTATTACTATTATTACTATTAATTATTATTATTATTATTATTATTATTATTATGATTATTATTATTATTATTATTATTATAATATTATTATTATGTATTATTTATTATTATTATTATTATTATTATTATTATTATCATTATTATTATTATCATTATTATTATCATTATTATTATCATTATTTTGGGGGGCACCAATACATGGTTGGGTGTCACCGCCACACGGCGGGGTTGGGGCCGTTGGCAGCTTGTTATGAGGGGTACATAATCAGTGCTCCACTGATTCATGAGACGGAAACTTTTACTGAGAGAAGCTCTCTCACCACGCTCACGGCTCTTGGCTCGGGGTGGCCTCTGGTATCACTCGGGGTGCGGGGGGGGGGGGTTATCTGAGGGAGGGGGTTGGGCTCAGTGGGTCACTGGACAGGTTGGTTAACTAAACTACTGTCGGTATGAGTGGGAATGAAGGCGACAGGCTCCACACATTTCCACAAGCCTTGAAATCACTCAACTGCCACAGTAGCGACTGCCTGGACGCGGGGCTCCTGACTCACCCTCTCTCCCAGAACCCCTCGTGCTCACTTTGCGGATGCCATGGGGATGCTCTGGCGGAGGGTCGGGACGTGTTGGGTGCATGTGACCGGGCCTGTCACTTAGTGTTCTCGGTAGATGACTCTTTTGTAGCTTCTATCGGACGCAGGGTGGCTTGCCACGACACCTCAATGATGCATAGTACGTCACGTCTCTGGCCTGGTTACGGGGGCGGGTAACTGAGGCGGGTTCCTGAAGGCTGGTTACGGAAGCTATGTTATTGTTGTTGGGTTCCTGGCTGCTATGTTATTGTTGTTGGGTTCCTGGCTGCTATGTTATTGTTGTTGGGTTCCTGGCTGCTATGTTATTGTTGTTGGGTTCCTGGCTGCTATGTTATTGTTGTTGGGTTCCTGGCTGCTATGTTATTGTTGTTGGGTTCCTGGCGGCGTACATGTTTATGCTTTTTTAAGGGTTGAGCTTTAAATAACCCCACTCGGGTCTTCTTTTATCGAGCTCACCACTCGGTGGATGGAGGCCTGGGGTAGACTTATACGATGTTTTTGATGCTAGGTTCCGTCTCCAGGGATTCGACTGGCATCGCTGCTTTGCCTCACCGCACTGCCTCACCCACACATCCACGCTGGCACACTGTTTCTCCTCTTGCTCTTGTACCTATGTCGCACACAGCTATGAGCTCACGCCGATGAGTGGTTGTGACGAGGTGCACCCAGCTGGATTGCGGGCGAGCCACGGCGGCCTCGCTCTCGCTCGCTCTCTCTCTCTCTCTCTCTCTCTCTCTCTCTTTTTTTTTTCTTTTTTTTTTTTTTTTTTTTTTTCTTTCTTTTTTTTTTTTTTTTTTTTTTTTTTTTTTTTTTTTTTTGTTGTTGTTGCTTTGCTTTGCTTTGCTTTGGGCGAGGCCTAGCTTTCACATGGGCGGGCTGAGCCTATGAGGGGCGCACGATAAGCGTTCCATTGATTTATGAGACGGGTCCCAATTACTGAGAGTAACTCATGTGAGTTGCTCATCATACTCATGGCTCTTGGCTCGGGGTGGCCTCTGGAATCACAAGGGGTGGGCACTGGGGGAGGGGGTTGTGTTCAGAGGGTCACCGCGAAGGATGGTCAACCAAACTACTGTCGGTCGGAGTTTGTACGAAGGCGAGAGGCCCTACACCTTACCACAAGCCTTGAAACGACTAAATGACCAAAGTAACGACGGACCGGAGCGGGGCTCCTGGCTCACCCTCTCTCTCAGCACTCTTCGTGCTCATCCTGCGTATGCCATGGGGTTGCTCTGGCGGAGGGTTATGGGGTGGTGGGTACACGTGCACGGGCCTGTCACTCTGTGCTCTCGGTAGATGACTCACTTGCAGCGTTTATCGGACGCAGGGTGGTTTGCCACGACACCTACCTCGATGATGCACAGCGGGTCTGCCTCGTGCCTGGTTACGGATGCAGGTGAGTGTTTGTGTGTATTCCTATACATACGTACACGTATGCTTTTTAAGGGTTGAGCTTTAAATAAACCCACCTGGGTCCTCATTTATCGAGTTTACAACTCGATCAATGCGGCACCGGGGTCCCATACCACTTATGTCAGGTTCTTATGCGAAGAGCGCGGCCGCTAGTGCCGGCCCTATGGGTCAAGGCGGTAATCCTTCAGGTTTAGACGTTCCCCGTGGGAGTGCGCCTGCGGGTGGCGATGGCTACTCGGCCGGGGTGGGGTGGTCGAGTGCTCGCGTACCTGACGGGCAACCTGAATCACGTAGAGCCAGCAATCCTGCTGCATCTCGATCACCCTCCCCAACCTCGGAAGAGAAGTCACGTCCGGAAAGGTCTGGTCACGGCGTGTGGCAAGCGGTACCGCCACCGAGGAGGTGGCGGAGGAAGGTACGAAATGAGCTGGATAAGAGATGTTGCATAGTATGGGGGCTATCGCATGTCTCTCAGACAGTGGTCATGGCGCGAGAGCTCCGAATTCTCGGTCTCGGGGAAGTCGAGGTGGAATTCGCGGGCAGAGGTAGTGGGCGACATTTGCGGATTAAATGTGCGTCTTGTGAGGAGGCGGAGAAGATGGTGCGGCTGCTGCGGGAGCGTAAGTTCTTCACGGGAAAGGTTCACGTTGCGACGGGTAGGACTTTCCGGGAAAGAGAGAAGCAGCGGGCTGCACGGGGGGGTGCCCAGTATGTAGAGATGCAGAGGGAGCTTCGCAAGCAGGGATTTGGCTACTGGGTGCTCGACGTGGAAGTCGACGAGCCCCAGGGCGAAGCCTCAAGCGGTGAATCTTCCTTGGCGGAGTGGGGCGGGATGCGGGAGCTGGAGGAGCTGGGGCGGAGGGTGCAGGATGGGCCGTGGAGGGTGGCGGAGGGCTCCAGGCGGGCTCAACCGAAGCGCAGGCATCGGCATCAGCTTCGTTCTTCCCAATTTGTGAAAGGCTTCCCACTGAGGGTGGCCTCACATAATTGGCAAGGCAAAGTGGGTGCGGATAGCCCAGGCTTTGGGGAATGGCCGGAGCACTGCAAGGAGCGAGGCTGGGTGATCGTCGGAGTCCAGGAGCACAACCTGTCGTCGCAGAAGGTGCAGAAGCTCCAAGTCGACGGCTTCGCAGTCCTCGGCAAAGCGGCTGCAACTGGTGCGGGCTCGCGTCTCTTGGGGGGAGTCTTGACGTTGGTGGCCAACTATCTGGCACCGTGCGCTACCATTGTACAGGCGCCTGTTCCACACCCACAGCAATTGTGGGTGCGGCTGTCGTCTGGGAGCGCGACGGCGTTGGATGTGTTCGTCGGCAACGGCTACTTCCCCCAAGAAAATCAACGAGAGGAATCTATTGCAGCCTATGAGGCGTGGCAGGCGGCCGTCTCCTACTTCGCCACCAAAGGTCATGTGGTTACGGTTGGTGATGCTAATGCTAAGCTGGGGCCCGCCAGAATAGCGCGGGAGGAGGGAGTGGTGGGCCTCTTTGGCGAGATAGATGGGAGGGGTAGAGGGTTTAGGAGTGAGAATGGTGAGTTGCTGGCTGCGATGCTTGTTGCCACGGGGTTGCGCAATCTCAGTGGGTTTTCGCAACCACGGGGGGACAAATATTGGTGGTCTAGGCAGGAAAATGTAGGTGGACGAAGGCATCTACTGGATTACATCTGCGTCTCTTCCGAGCTGGCGGAGGAGGCAAGCTTCGGCGTCGACGAGGTAGACCTTGATACCGACCACAAAGCTGTGTGGGCGGAACTGGTCTGGGGGGGACAGCCACCCCCCAAAAAGCAGGTAAAGAGGTACAAAGCATTCAAGGCAGAGCGCTTGATAGGCAGGGTAGTTGAGGGTAAGGAGAGTGAGCTGTCTAAGCTTAGGTTGAAGTACGACGAGACCTTTGCAGCTGGTATATCGGGGCTGTTGCCAGATGGCCTCCCAGATCTATCAGCAGTGGAGGACCCGGATGAGCTTCAGCAGGAGGTAGATAGGGTCGCTAGCTTAGTGGTCCGAGCTTTCACGGGCGCAGCCGTGAAGGTCTTGGGAGTTCGGGTGATTAGGCCAGGGTTTACTAATGCATGGTTTGATGAGAGTCTTAGGGAAGCGATTGCGCGACGGAGAGAGGCATACGGCCTCTGGCGAAGGAATGAGGCCAACCGAGAGGCCTGGCAAAGATATAAAGAAGCGAGGAAGGCGGTCAGAAGGTTATGCAAGGAGAAGAAGGAGCAAGCGTGGAAGCGGGTCCAGAATGACACCGCTGCCAACTTCAGGAGCGCTACCATGGCCACGTACTGGAAGCTGTCAAAGCGTTTGGGCGGGGTTCGGCGGTCGAACGCTTCTGCTCCTGTTCGGAAGCCCGATGGCACTCTGGCATGCACACTCCGGGAAAAACTACAAGAATGGGAAGAATACCGCCGACGTATGGTGGTCCCCAAAGAAAACCAGTTTTTGGAGGATGCATGTGTAGAGGAAGTCGGTTCTGATGAGGAAGCAGCGCGGATTGAGCCCGAGCGGAAGGCCCGCGAAACCTTCCAGTATAACGACAACCTGCGCGACCAATTCGAGGCCATGGCGCAAGCCGAGGAGATCCGGACTGAGACGGGCCCGCTGGACTATGATTACACCGAGAAGGAAGTGGAGCTCTGCCAGGAAAATCTCCAGAATCACAAAGCGTGCTCACCGGATAAGATCAAGAACGAGATGCTCAAGTACGGAGGCACGCGGATTGTGAGCTTTCTGGTGCGCTTCTTCAACTGGTTGAAATCGTGCGAATACACCCCCAGCGACTGGGGCAAAGCGATTATCGTCAACATCCCAAAAGGAGGCGACCCAACCGATCCGGAAAATTGGAGAGACATCACGATTCTGAGCTGTCTGGGTAAGATGTATCTGTCCCTTATGGCGGCGAGGCTTACGGCTTTCATCGATCAGCCGGGCAGGCTTCGCCCAGAGCAGGGTGGGTTCCGGCCAAAACGTAGTACGGGGGACCAGATTTTTGTCCTTAAGGAGCGTCTGCGCCTTAGACAACAAGCTGGCCTCCGTTCTTTCGTTTTGTTCGTGGATCTGAGAAAGGCATTCCCTACGGTTTGGCGGGCCGGGTTGTTTCAGAGGCTAACCCAGATGGGGGTACAGGGCAAGTTCTATCGCATTCTGCGGCGTTTTTACCGAAGAACGTCATCGCGAGTGCTAGTCGATGGCGAACTCACTGGTGAAGTGCTGGAAGAGATGGGAGTTCAGCAAGGGTCGCCGTTGTCACCGTCGCTGTTCAACGTCTTCATGGATGAGCTAACGGTCCGAATCGCGAAAGAGTTGGAGATCGAGGACCTCAACCGCATCGAAGACATACGGACCCTGCTTTACGCCGACGACGTTGCGGTAATTGCGCATAGTGTCACGGAGCTTCAACAGATTGTAAATGTCGTGGCGACATTTGTGGAGGACTATCGGCTTGAAATCAACCTGAAACCGGGCAAGACGGAAGTCATGCCGATATACGGGCACGCCAAGTCAAAAAAGTCGCCCCCATGCGTGAGGTTCCGGGGCAAGGTTCTCAACGTCACCGACCACTACAAATACCTGGGAGTTCTGCTCACGGACACCCTCTCCGATAAACCGCAAGCGAAGCGGGCGGCGGAAATCACTGTAGCGGGAACGGCTGCCTGCTACCCCCTCTGGATTGCCCATGAAGTTCCAGCGCGTCTTCGGCTGATGAATTGGCAGCAAATGGTTGGCGCAAAGTTGCTTTACGCATCGGCTTTTTGGGATCTGCCGGGCGCCAACAAGCTGAGTAAGCTGGAGGGCGCATTGGTAGCGCCCCTGCGGGTCATCTTGGGTGTTGGTACGCGCACAAGCGGCTGCATCACCAGGGGTTTAGGCCGCACGCCGAGTTTTAGCATCCTTGCCAAGGCGGCCCGGCTTCGGTTCCTAGGGCGCATCGAGTTACTGGGCAACAGCGCTAACACGCAGGCTTTACAACACGGGTCGGTGCAAATGGAAGGAAGATACGGAAAATTTGATCTTAGCAGATCACAGGCTGCGGGAGGGCTTGGATGCGCTCAAGCGGGTCGTGAACGAAGATGGCACGGTAGATGATAAGGACTGGCGGGCCGCTCTGGCGAACTGGAACGAGGTGGTAAAGCAATGGTCTGTCCGGCAGGAAGTAGCTGGCTGGGAGCGGCAGGCTAAGCCCTCTGATGGGCTTAGGGTGCTGCTTAGCCAGATGTCTTCCCGCTCTGCTTTCCCACGTTGGCGGGCGCTGGAGGGGGGAAGTCACAACCTTATCAGAAGGCGATTGTTGAGCTGCAACAATCGCCTTCGCCTCTACCGATCCAAATTTGGCTCATGCTCGCCGGACTGCTCAAGCTGTTTCGCTTTGTGTGGCACTGAGGTTAACGAGTCGTTACGTCACTTCCTGCTGCATTGCCCAACGTTTGCGAGCTCTCGTGAGGCACTGTTTAAGTTTATCGATGAGGCGCAAGCCCGGCAGCCCCTCATGCTGAATCGAGGAGGGCTTTATCACAGGGAACTGCGGGAGGCAGAGGAGGAGATGAGGCTCTTCAAAGAGGAATGGCTGAAGGGGGAGGATGAAAAGATGGCGGCGATGCTCGGCGTTTTGTTTATCCCTGTCCCAGAAGAGGTGGAGGAGGAGTTAGGAAGGTTTGTTGCCACCATCTGGAAGGAGTGGGAGAAGTTGGAGGCGCAGACCAGGGAGGCAGAGGGGGCGGAGGAGGAGGAGGAGGTGATCGACCTCACGGTCGTTCAGGAGGTGGGTAGAAGGAGGGGAAGGCCTAGTCAGGTAGAATGTCTGGCTAGATCTGTTGTAGGTGGAGGTCAGCGCAGCGTCGCGGACTTCTTCTCGGCAGATAACTCCTCTCACTCCTTGCACCCACTTGCACATGCACAGCACGCTCATTTGCACATTGCACTGCCAGTCGAGTCTTTGGAGCGGAGCCGCGTCACCGAACGGTCCCGTGCTACCAATGGAGGCACATGTCCGACAGGATCAAAGGCCAATTGACTGATAAGTCTATTATCATTATTATTATCATTATTATTATCATTATTATTATGTTATTATTATGTTATTATTATTATTATTATTATTATTATTATTATTACCATCATCATCATCATCGTCATTATGATTATCATTATCATGGTCAATAACATGTACAAGACCTCTCGTCGTTGCATCTCTTGACTGAGAGCGGTTTCTGCGTGCATGAAAAAGGGAGAAGCCTGCAACAAAATAAAAATGCAGTGATACAAAACGATGTCTGCATTGTTCCAAGCCACAAACGTAGAGAACGATTGGAAGAGTTACAAATAATGTTTGTGAAATTTTGATGCGTATGTCACAAATTTTGCTGGTTATGAGAATCATTCCCATGTGTAAGCACAGCACCAGTATCTCTGGAATCGTCGCGCGTTTTTTAGGGTCTTTGTGGAGCCATTTCTCTAGCAAGTCATGCTCCTGCTTTCCAACTTTGTCAAACTCAGGGACCGCGGGAGGCGGCTGCCGCTGTTGGTCTGTCCCCACCAGCATGTCGAAGAACATCAGGCCGGCGGCATAGATATCCGAGGCCTCGCTGAAAGGTGGAATAGATGCCTGCATGAACTCGGGTGCTAAGTACATGGGAGTGAAGCCCAGCACGGTCAGCCGGGTGCGCGCGTATTCTGCCGCCAGGGTCGCGTGCTGCGCTTTGTCTTGACTCACGTCGAAGTCGCCAATCCTCACTTGCAGAGCAGCGCCCTCTTCCAAGAACACATTTTCAGGTTTCATGTCGCAGTGGATGATTCCGTGTGCGTGGATGTAGTGAAGCCCCATCAGTAGCTGCCGAAAAATAATGCGGATTTCCTCCTTACTCGGTTGTTGCTTCTCTTTGAACCAGCAGGCCAGGTTTCCACGACCATACCAAGGCATTTCCAAGTACACCTCCTCTCTCTGCGGATCCCAGAACGTCAGGCTCACACTGACGATATGCGGATGGGAACCCAGCTTTTGCAGCAGCCGCGCTTCCTTGAGCAGTCTACTTTTGTCTCTTTCCTCCACCTTAAACACCTTCAGGGCCACTCGTTTTCCTTCTCTCTCTGCAGAGAAGACAGGGTGTCTTGAAGTCTGCCCATCAATGCGCTTCGCATCGCTGTAGGAGCGGAAAGAAATGTCAGTCCGTTCCAGACCGCACGTGTCGAACTGGGCCATCCAGAACCTTGCCCAAGCTGGAATTTCCTTTGATTGCACCCGCGACCAATAGAGAGGAAGCAGCAGTTCGGGTCGGTAACGCTGCGCTCTGCTTGCCAATAGGTCCCAGTCGCGACGGAACTGCTTGTGGCGTTTCGCGAGTTCTTCTTGCTTTCGTCCCAACTTGTGCTGTAGGCCCTCCGCTGTCGCTTTCAGGCCTTTTCTTTCTTCGTCATCTTCAGCATCGTTGATGTCTGCTTGCAAGGATTCCATATCGTTTTGCAGGCTGCGGACTGCTCGCGAGATAGCTTTGATATCCTTGCGATGCGATTTGTAGACTGCCTCCATATCTTTGGACAGCGTTTCTGCAAGGTTCCAGCTCCGTAACTCATCTTCCAGCCTATCAACCAGCTGTGCTATAGCATGGGCCTCCAAAATAGCGCTCTGCATCTCGTCGTACACAACCTATATGAGCACAAAGTGGTAAGTTGCAGATGTGACAGTAATTTATTAATAAGAATTTAGGAACCTCTCATAAATTGCATAAGGGAATTAGCAGCTTCTCTTCAAAATAAACACAAGTCTTAACAGATAAAAATATCATACTTGGAGAGCCTTGGTCACCACCTCCTGTGGGTAGGTCGAGGCTAAATTGTCTCGAATGAGCTGCTCGTTCATTACTGTGTTGTTGAGACTTGCCATGGACTGCAGGTACGTCTCATATTTCAGGGAGCCCGCAGTTAGCCCTTTACCACCACCCTTCAGCACCTAAAAAGATCACAAGTTCAATCAAAAACGTATCACACAGAATTCTGCACTTGTGCTGCAAGTATTTGGATGCTTCAAAGGTTGCATGCATATTGATGTAGATATTGGAAAACTGCGACACAGGCTCTAGGCAACACGCCTCATACATATAATATATATATGTATGTATATACATACATATATATATGTATATATATATATATGTATATATGTATATATGTATATACATATGTATATATATATGTATATATATATATATAAATGTATATACATATATATGTATACATATGTATATATGTATATATGTATATATATACATATATACAAACGTATGTGAGCCTTGCATTTTCGCCAGTCATTATGGCAACACAGGCTCTAGGCAACACGCCTCATACATATATATATATATGTATATACATACATATATATATATATGTATATATGTATATATGTATATACATATGTATATATATATGTATATATATACATATATATAAATGTATATACATATGTATGTATACATATGTATATATGTATGTATGTATATATATACATATATACAAACGTATGTGAGCCTTGCATTTTCGCAAGTCATTATGGTGGGATCATCAACAAAAAGTCTTGAAAGAGTTACTTGAACGAACGGCTCGAGCGCATTTCCCAAGTCGCAGGCTGCTTTCATTCTCTCCTCTCTAGCCACATCCAGCTTTTTGGCCCACGTTGCGCACATCTCCAGCGCAGCCTCAATCTCTTCCTTCGAACTTTTCTTTTCCTTTGCGCCCTGTTCCAGATCCTTCACCTCATGTACTTTTCCTTCGGTTTTTCCATTCAAGAGTCGCGTTGCAGACTGTCGCAGCCAGTTGCATCGCCTGATGATCCGGTCCTGGATCGGCATGGTGTGTTTGCCAGTCGACTCGGGCAGTTCCAACGTACGCACTTGCTGCAAAAACTGCTTAGCCGCTGCCTGCCATTCGTCGTTGAGCTGTTTCTTTGAGGTCAGAGCTTCGTTTAGGCGATCTAATAAGGCATGCTGATCCAAATGAGATTCAGAAGACAACGGCAACAGCCCGAGCTCAAGAATCAGTCGGTTGACTGCCTTGGCCTATGGACAGGTAAGCAGCACATTAGCATACTGGGGACAGGTCAGAAATTTGGCAAAAATAATTTACCACTATGAAAGCTTGGCAAAAATAATTTACCACTATGAATTCCAAAAGTCATTGACCAGTCTAGTTTTAGGTATGGACAAGCCAAGAAGAGTGATAGGTATGGACCTTAGCTTCAAGCTGTAGGATCGGTTTGAAGTCAGGCAGTTCTGGCGGCAACGATTTCAGGGTTAATCGTAGAAAGTCTTCTCTTGCTTTTTGTTCAGTATTCAAACGGGGCAGATCGAGCTTCGACCTGTCGTAACCAGAGATATCAGAGAGTCAAACTGCATGACCATATCACGACGATCATGTGCTCAATATAAGCACGGGGACACTTACTCAGTTTGTGAGGCCACGTGTTCGAGACCAGACAGCACAGCGGGCAGGCCTAGAGTGCACTTTATGCAAAAAGAAAAAGATGACAGGTACGGAATTAGTAATGCTAATTTACATTTTTGTGAGTATTCAATTTTCTGTGCTAAATTTTACCTATCATCAAGCAAGCAGCTAGCTACAGCAAACTTAGTTTGTCATCAAATAACATCTCTCTCTGCCTTACTCTTTCTCTCTCTGAATCACACACATATGCTCGCTCTCTTTCTATTCCTCACTGTCTCTCTCTCTCTCTCTCTCTCTCTCTCTCTCGCTCTCTCTCTTAGGCGCGTGCGAGCTTTCTAAAGAAAGTTGAAGGTCACACAAAGCATAGGTTGAAACTGCATGTTAAATATACCAATGCATGGACCGTACAAAATACACTTGCATGGCTGTATATAAATTGCACAAACGATATATATATATATATGTATATATATAATCTCTCTCTCTCTCTCTCTCTCTCTCTCTCTCTCCCCCTCCCTCCCTCTCTCTCTCTCTCTCTGTCTCTCTCTCTCTGTCTCTCTCGATCATACATACGAGTTTCTTTTGCTGGTTGCCTGGCTCCTGGTTGATCTGCTGGTTTGCTACGAACACACAAGCACATTATGTTATATTGTACTCTATTATAAACACCATTTTTAAGTGTTGACCTTGAGTCTTTAGATAATATATTGTCACTCCGTTCTTCACGTGTTCCACCACTGGCACTAGCGACACGAATGACGTTGCTCCAGTCTATAAAGAGCGCGTGGAGCATGGGATGTTGACCTGTATGAGTTTTGATTTGAGAAGCAGGAGGATCGGGGTATGATTGTGTTGATGCATGCATCAATTCCATGTACTGCTGATTCTGCCCTCTGCTACTTACGTAATTCTCCTTTCGCTTGATGTCCATGAGAACATTAAGAACCCTGTGGTGACCAAGGCACTCTGCCAAGCCCCATGCATCCATCCCGGCCTAGAAAAGAAAACGTAAAGAAAGGCATGACTGCAATTTCTGTATGTACGAATGTCGTAGGACGGCTTCACCTTGCTACTTACATTATCTCGCGCATCGACGTTGGCCTTGGCAGCAATCAGAAATTTAACCACTCTTGCTTTGTCCTTGCGAGTGGCATGTTTCAGAGCCGTTCCGCCGACCTAAATAGTCAAGATGAGAAGGGAGCCAGAAGTCAGCATAGTAGCTTGAATCCGCGTGCTCATTACAACAGGAATCAGATATACATATATTCTCCATTATGGGTGTATTTACTTCTATACAAATTTTATAAAGTTCATTACGTTAAGGAACATGGAGAGAAAAAAAAACCCCCCAAAGAAGCAAACATAGTCCAGAAGCGAAATCGTGACATGTTTAGAAAGCAATTAATCAACTATACATATATAACTATCTAAAAATCTATCTATCTATCTATCTATCTGTCTATCTATCTATCTATCTATAATTCATCAGTATATCTGCCTCTATCATTCTGGATATCTTACAACGTCTCGTGCTTCAAGATTGGCTTTCGCAGCGATGAGCGCCTTAGCAACCCCTCTGTCACCTATTTATACATAAATACATACATACATACATGCATACATGCATACATGCATAGATACATAGATGCATAAATACATACATACATACATACATACAAATATATATATATATATTATATATATATATGTATATATATATACATATATATATATATATATATGTATATACATACCTCGACGTGCGGCCCACATTAAGGCGGTCTGGCCGTACTACAAACAAACGTCATCATCATCATCATCATCATCATTAATGTTGTTGCTGTTGTTGTTGCTGTTATTGTTGCTACTATTTATAGTCATATGCATTTTCATTCACATCAAGACAGTCTGGCTGTATTACAAACAAAACAAGCATGAGTGGATAATAATGCATATTGACAATTTAAACAAAGGCTGATATGATGACAAAATCGTCTATCTATCTATCTATCTATCTACTTATCTATCTATCTATTCAGAATGCCTTGATTCCTAGAGAAATTTATGTGTTCTGACTGTATTTGGTCCTTGCTACTTACCTCATCCTGTGCTTCAAGGTTGGCCTTCGCTTGAATGAGCCTTCTTATCACCGCCATCCTTTGAGGCATTTGCTGTCCGGCACCTTCTTGCGAGGCCAGCATCAGTGCAGTCACTCCATCCTAGATGTACCAATAGTCCAATAGAGACAATGAGCACACAGCATCTGATGGTATCTGCGAGTGAAAACGTATAACATCCATCTAAAAATATACATGTTGCTGTGTTATGCTTGCTGTGTTATGCCCTGACCGAATTGCTTACATCGGCTGGGACCTCCCATAGCAGTTTTTTCACACAAGCCACTTCGCAATTCTGGACCGCCTTCTTCAACTCTTCTTCTTTGTCTTCGTCTTCTTCTTGTTCCTCTCCGTCTTGTTCCTCTTCGTCAATACATTCTTCGTCGTCTTCCTCTTCGTTATCATATTCTTCGTGATCATGTTCTTCGTCATCATATTCTTCGTTATCATGTTCTCCGTTTTCTTCCTCTTTGTTGTCTTCTAACTCTGGATATTTTCCTTGTTCC
>WBZZ01002333.1:90000-92500 GCA_019918135.1 Paulinella micropora | reverse complement strand
ATGTATGTATGTATGTGTGTATGTGTATGTATGTATGTATGTATGTATGTATGTATGTATGTATGTATGTACGTGTGTATGTATGTATGTATGTATGTATGTATGTATGTATGCATGTATGTATGTATGCATGTATGTATGTATGCATGTATGTATGTATGCATATATGTATGTATGTATGTATGTATGTAATGTAATGTATGTAATGTAATGTATGTGTGTATGTATACTGCTACTACTATTTGACCCGCTAGTGTTCGTCGATGTATGTATGTATGTATGTATGTATGTGTGTGTATGTATATTGCTACTACTATCTGACCTGCTAGTGTTCGTCGAGGTGTGTATGTATATATGTATGTATGTATGTATGTATGTATGTATGTATGTATGTATGTATGCATGCATGCATGTACGTGTGTATGTGTATGTATGTATGTATGTATGTATGTATGTATGTATGTATGTATGTATGTATGTATGTACGTATGTATGTATGTATGTATGTATGTATGTATGCATGCATGCATGCATGCATGTACGTGTGTATGTGTATGTATGTATGTATGTATGTATGTATGTATGCATGCATGCATGTACGTGTGTATGTGTATGTATGTATGTATGTATGTATGTATGTATCTATGTATCTATGTATGTATGCATGCATGTATGTATGTATGTATGTATGTATGTATGTATGTATGTATGTATGTATGTATGTATGCATGCATGTACGTGTGTATGTGTATGTATGAAGGATGTATGTATGTATGTATGTATGTACGCACGTACGTACGTACGTACGTACGTATGTATGTATGTATGTATGTATGAAGGATGTATGTATGTATGTATGTATGTATGTATGTATGCAAATGTAGGTGTTGGCGCCAGTAGGGGGCCGGAGCTTGGTACTTATCTATCTATCTATCTATCTATCTATCTATCTATCTATCTATCTATCTATCTATATCTCTCTCTCTATCTATCTATCTATCTACCTATCTATCTATCTATTTATCTATTCTATCTATCTATCTATTTATCTGTTCTATCTATCTATATCTATATCTATCTATCTATCCATCTATCTATCTATCTATCTATCTATCTATCTATCTATCTATCTATCTTTGCATCTATCTATCTATCTATCTATCTATCTTCCCCCCTACCTACCTACCGACCTACCTACCTACCTATATATTACCCTACCTATCCTACCCACCAATCTATAAGTTCGTCTCAAGCCCTACCGACCTACCTACCTACCTACCTATCTCCCTATCTATACTACCTACCAATCTATAGCTATCTCCCTATCCATCCTATCTATACTACCTATCTCCCTATCTATACTATCGATAGCTCCGCCTCAAGCAATCGCTGGACCTTCGTCTGCTTCTGGTTGCCCTGAAGCCCCTCTACAAACGCCGCAGTGCTTCTTTACAGACCCCGCAGCGCTCCTACCTGATCGTCTTTGCCTCGGAACAGTTGAGAAGGGAGTGGCTGTGGGCCATCGGCTTGCAGGGATCAAGACTCAAGCGAGGTCAAGCAATCCAATCCAATCAATCGATCGATCATTCAATCGATCGATCGATCGATCGATCAATCAATCAATCAATCAATCGATCGATCGATCGATCGATCGATCAATCAATCAATCAATCAATCAATCAATCAATCGATCGATCAATCGATCAATCAATCCATCAATCAATCGATCGATCGATCGATCAATCAATCAATCAATCGATCAATCAACCAACCAACTAACCAACCAATCAATCAATCAATCAATCAACCAATCAACCAATCAACCAATCAACCAATCAACCAATCAATCAATCAATCAATCAAACAAACAATTAATAATATCAAGCAAGCAAGCCAGCCAGCCAGCCAGCAATCAAGCAAGCAATCAAGCAATCAATCAATCAATCAATCAATTAAACAATTAATCAAGCAAGCAAGCAAGCCAGCCAGCCAGCCAGCAAGCAATCAATCAATCAATCAATCAATCAATCAATCAAACAATCAATCAAACAATCAATCAATCAATCAATCAGTCAATCAGTCAATCAGTCAATCAATCAATCAACCAATCAACCAACCAATCAACCAATCAATCAATCAATCAAATCAATCAAACAATTAATCAAGCAAGCAAGCCAGCCAGCCAGCCAGCACGCAAGCAAGCAATCAAGCAATCAATCAATCAATCAATCAATCAATCTATCTATCTATCACTCTGTCGACGTGTCCAAGCACTGGGTGCCCCCCCCTTTTCCTTTTCTATCTATCTATCTATCTATCTATCTATCTATCTATCTATCTATCTATCTATCTATCTGAACAGTCTCGAAACTCCATCTGCTTACTGGGCCCTCTGTAATGGAGGTGGGAGCTCGTTCTGCAAGGGGCGCTTATGGAACGAGCCCAGGCCCCGCCTGGTACTAGGGAGCTTTGGTATCGCCTGTATCAGTCCCTTCCGTGC
>WBZZ01002333.1:75000-77500 GCA_019918135.1 Paulinella micropora | reverse complement strand
AGATAGATAGATAGATAGATAGATAGATAGATAGATAGATAGATAGATAGGTAGATAGATAGATAATATAGATAGATAAGATAGATAGATAAGATAGATAGATAGATAGATAAGATAGATAAGATAGATTCATACATACATACATACATACATACATACAGGCAGCTCCCTTAACGCTCTCACGCGCACACTACCGCATACAACTCCGGTTTATACATACATACATACATACATACATACATACATACATACATATATGCATGCATACGTACATATATGCATGCAGGCATACATACATACATGCATACATGCATACATACATATATATATATATATATTTATATATATACATACATACATACATACATGCATGCAGGCATACATACATACATACATACAGACATACATACATGCATACATACATACATACATACATTCAATCATTCAATCATACATACATACATACATACGTACATACATATATACATACATACATACATACGTACATACATACATACATACATACGTACATTCCATACATACATACCATATATGCATACAATACATGCATATCATACATGCAGACATACATACATAGTATTACATACGTACATACATACATACATACATACATACATACATACATACATACCATACATGCATACCATACATGCATACCATACATGCATACATACATACATACATACATGACATACATACATACCATACCTACATACCATACATGCATGCATACATACATACATACATACGTACATACATACATACATACACTACCATACATGTATACCATACCTACATACATACATACCCACATACATACATACCATACATGCATACCATACATGCATTCCATACATGCAGACATACATACATACATACATACATACATATATGACATACATACATACCATACATGTATACCATACATGCAGACATGCATACATGCATACATACATACATACATACATGCATACATACATACATGACATACATACATACCATACATGTATATCATACATGCATACCATACATGCAGACATACATACATACATACATACATACATGACATACATACATACATACATACATACATACATAACATGCATGCAGACATACATACATACATACATACATACATGACATACATACATACATACATGACATACATACCATACATGCAGACAAGACCTCAAGACATACATACATGCATATCATACATACATACATACATACATACCATACATACATACCATGCATACATACATACATACATACATGCATGACATACATACATGACATACATGTATACCATACATGCAGACAAGACCTCAAGACATACATACATACATATCATACATTCATACATACATACATACGTACATACATACCATACATACATACATACCAAACATGTATACATACATACATACATATTTTTGCTTATTTCAGCTGGACATACCATACATTCATACATGCATACAATACATACCATACATACATACCATACATACATATTACCATGCACGCATACAATACATACATACTATCTTATCCATCTAATCTATCTAATCTATCTAATCTATCTAATCTATTCTAATCTATCTATCTATCTATCTATCTATCTATCTATCTATCTATCATCATGTGTTAGCTGGGCATGGCTTGTTCGCTCGACATGGTTGTCCTCCTTACCAGGTCAGGTCGGGTGCAAAATTTCGGCCACCTCACCTTTCGACCAACCGTAAATACGGGGAAATTTCGGGCTAAACTTTTATTTGTGGACAACAAATGTGCCGTAATTACCGGCTGGCCGGAATTCTTCACAACTTTGAATAACAAATGTACCGTTATTACGGGATAATTTGTTCTGGCCGAAGTCTTTCACTGTACCTTATGTATTTTCTTCTAGATATCTCCGACGCTTGTAGGTGATTTTACTCACTCGCGAGATAAAGACAAAAAGAGATTAGTATATTATGCGGCCAGCCACAAATTTTGGCGTGTTTTGCGGGCGAGCCGGGCCGGCGAGCTAACCCGCAAAACACGCCGAATTTTGCGCGCCGCATACGTAGTTTTTATCGGTAACCTGACCACATTTTGTGGAGGTGAGCGATAAAATGTGATGACCGGCCACGTTCAAGATAATGTACGATAAGCAGTATTAAGATAGGAACCCCCCCCCCCGACCCCCACTAGTACCCATATACATACATGCATACACATATATACATGGATACATACATACATACATACATAGACAAATAGAAAACAGTTCTTTATCAGTGAAATAGTAAACATACATACATACATACATACATACTATACATACATACATACATACATAGAGAAATAGAAAACAGTTTGATTTTTCAGTGAGACTCGACAGGGCGGGAGAAGGAAGAAGGAAGAAGGAAGAAGAAGGAAAAAGGAAGAAGAAAGAAGAAAGAAGAAAAGAAGAAGGAAGAAGAAGGAAGAAAGA
>WBZZ01002333.1:42500-45000 GCA_019918135.1 Paulinella micropora | reverse complement strand
TATGTATGTATGTAGTATGTATGTATGTATATGTATGTATATATATATATTATATATATATAATATAGTTGACATGCAGAGTCTATCTGCGATTATATATATATATATATATATAATATATATATATATATTCTATCTGCGATTATATTGCTTAGGAACAGACTTGATGTCATCGCCATAATCTATCTTTCTATCTATCTATATATCTATCTATCTATCTATCTATCTATCTATCTATCTATCTACATAGACCCTCCTTCTGCTCTGCTTCTTCTGCTTCTGCTCCTGCTTTTGCTTTTGCTTCTTCTTCCACCTTCCTTCCTTCTTCTTTCATGCTTCATGCTTCATGCTTCATGCTTCATACTTCATGCTTAATAGATAGATAGATACATAGATGGATAGATAGATAGATGAGATATCGACTAATGTCAGAAAAAAGGAGCTTCTGATTTCGTCAACCAAGGAAGTCTGTAAAGTATTGACCCGATGCCCAGCTAAGCCGTGATGTTTGCACGGAAGGGACTGATACAGGCGATACCAAAATCTCCCTAGTACCAGGCGGGGCCAGGGCTCGTTCCATAAGCGCCCCTTGCAGAACGAGCTCCCACCTCCATTACAGAGGGCCCAGTAAGCAGGTGGAGTTTCGAGACTGTTCGACAGTCTAGTATAAACCGACAGAGCACTGTGGGTTTTATTCCGGGCTCAACAAGCGAGAAAGGGCACCCTGAGGGAACAGGATTGTGCTTCCCGTCGCTATTTCGGCATGTGACTCATAAGCGTATGGCTAGGCACACATAAGGCACCCCACCACGGGCCCAGCACACCCACACCATCCCCTAATTCTCTGTCTGTCGACAGATGGCACCCATTTCAAAACATCAAGCCCAAGGGAGGGTCAGTGACACCTCAAGTGGCCTTGGTTCACTTCGTGGAGTAAGTGATGAGATCAACTGATGAGATATCGACTATGTCAGAAAAAAGGAGCTTCTGATTTCGTCAACCAAGGAAGTCTGTGAAGTATTGACCCGATGCCCAGCTAAGCCGTGATGTTTGCACGGAAGGGACTGATACAGGCGATACCAAAATCTCCCTAGTACCAGGCGGGGCCAGGGCTCGTTCCATAAGCGCCCCTTGCAGAACGAGCTCCCACCTCCATTACAGAGGGCCCAGTAAGCAGGTGGAGTTTCGAGACTGTTCGACAGTCTAGTATAAACCGACAGAGCACTGTGGGTTTTATTCCGGGCTCAACAAGCGAGAAAGGGCACCCTGAGGGAACAGGATTGTGCTTCCCGTCGCTATTTCGGCATGTGACTCATAAGCGTATGGCTAGGCACACATAAGGCACCCCACCACGGGCCCAGCACACCCACACCATCCCCTAATTCTCTGTCTGTCGACAGATGGCACCCATTTCAAAACATCAAGCCCAAGGGAGGGTCAGTGACACCTCAAGTGGCCTTGGTTCACTTCGTGAGATAGATAGATAGATAGATAGATAGATAGATAGATAGATAGATAGATAGATAGATAGATAGACAGATAGACAGAGAGACAGATATGTTTGGTCTATCAGCTCTGCATATCCGAAGACATAGGCATCCATTCCACCCCGCCGCCAATCTGCGGCAGGGTAGCGGGACAGACAGACAGATAGATAGATAGATAGATAGATAGATAGATAGATAGATAGATAGATAGATAGATAGATAGATAGATAGATAGATAGATAGATAGATAGATAGATAGATAGATAGATAGATAGATAGATAGATAGATAGATAGGTAGGTAGGTAGATAGATAGATAGATAGACAGATAGATAGATAGATAGATAGATAGATAGATAGATAGATAGATAGATAGATAGATAGATAGATAGATAGATAGATAGATAGATAGATTAGATAGATCGATAGATAGATAGGTAGGTAGGTAGGTAGGTAGGTAGTAGACAGACAGACAGACAGATAGATAGATAGATAGATAGATAGATAGATAGATAGATAGATAGATAGATAGATAGATAGATAGATAGATAGATAGATAGATAGATAGATAGATAGATAGATAGATAGGTACTCAGGCTGGACTCGGGGCTGAACAGGAGTGAAGATCAGATAGATAGATAGATAGATAGATAGATAGATAGATAGATAGATAGATAGATAGATAGATAGATAGATAGATAGATAGATAGATAGATAGATAGATAGATAGATAGATAGGTACTCAGGCTGGACTCGGGGCTGAACAGGAGTGAAGATCAGATAGATAGATAGATAGATAGATAGATAGATAGATAGATAGATAGATAGATAGATAGATAGATAGATAGATAGATAGATAGATAGATAGATAGATAGATAGATAGATAGATAGATAGATAGATAGATAGATAGATAGATAGATAGATAGATAGATAGATAGATAGATAGATAGATAGGTAGATAGATAGATAGATAGATAGATAGATAGATAGATAGATAGATAGATAGACAGAC
>WBZZ01002333.1:30000-35000 GCA_019918135.1 Paulinella micropora | reverse complement strand
TTAGATTAGGTTAGATTAGATTAGACTAGATTAGATTAGGTTAGATTAGATTAGGTTAGATTAGGTTAGACTAGGTTAGGTTAGGTTAGATTAGATTAGATTAGATTAGATTAGATTAGATTAGATTAGATTAGATTAGATTAGATTAGATTAGATTAGATTAGATTAGATTAGATTAGATTAGATTAGATTAGATTAGATTAGATTAGATTAGATTGGATAGATAGATAGATAGATAGATAGATAGATAGATAGATAGATAGATGAGATATCGACTAATGTCAGAAAAAAGGAGCTTCTGAATTCGTCAACCAAGGAAGTCTGTGGGTAAAGTATTAACCCGATGCCCAGCTAAGCCGTGATGTTTGCACGGAAGGGACTGATACAGGCGATACCAAAATCTCCCTAGTACCAGGCGGGGCCAGGGCTCGTTCCATAAGCGCCCCTTGCAGAACGAGCTCCCACCTCCATTACAGAGGGCCCAGTAAGCAGATGGAGTTTCGAGACTGTTCGACAGTCTAGTATAAACCGACAGAGCACTGTGGGTTTTATTCCGGGCTCAACAAGCGAGAAAGGGCACCCTGAGGGAAGAGGATTGTGCTTCCCGTCGCTATTTCGGCATGTGACTTATGGGCGTATGGCTAGGCACACATAAGGCACCCCACCACGGGCCCAGCACACCCACACCATCCCCTAATTCTCTGTCTGTCGACAGATGGCACCCATTTCAAAAAAACCAAGCCCAAGGGAGGGTCAGTGACACCTCAAGTGGCCTTGGTTCGCTCCGTGGAGTAAGTGATGAGATCAACTGATGAGATATCGACCAATGTCAGAAAAAAGGAGCTTCTGATTTCGTCAACCAAGGAAGTCTGTGGGTAAAGTATTAACCCGATGCCCAGCTAAGCCGTGATGTTTGCACGGAAGGGACTGATACAGGCGATACCAAAATCTCCCTAGTACCAGGCGGGGCCAGGGCTCGTTCCATAAGCGCCCCTTGCAGAACGAGCTCCCACCTCCATTACAGAGGGCCCAGTAAGCAGATGGAGTTTCGAGACTGTTCGACAGTCTAGTATAAACCGACAGAGCACTGTGGGTTTTATTCCGGGCTCAACAAGCGAGAAAGGGCACCCTGAGGGAAGAGGATTGTGCTTCCCGTCGC
Source organism: Paulinella micropora (assembly GCA_019918135.1). Classification (NCBI taxonomy): domain Eukaryota; phylum Cercozoa; class Imbricatea; order Euglyphida; family Paulinellidae; genus Paulinella; species Paulinella micropora. The sequence goes on along the minus strand of WBZZ01002333.1, from coordinate 33,841 downwards.
TATTTCGGCATGTGACTTATGGGCGTATGGCTAGGCACACATAAGGCACCCCACCACGGGCCCAGCACACCCACACCATCCCCTAATTCTCTGTCTGTCGACAGATGGCACCCATTTCAAAAAAACCAAGCCCAAGGGAGGGTCAGTGACACCTCAAGTGGCCTTGGTTTGCTCCGTGGAGTAAGTGATGAGATCAACTGATGAGATATCGACTAATGTCAGAAAAAGGAGCTTCTGATTTCGTCAACCAAGGAAGTCTGTGGGTAAAGTATTAACCCGATGCCCAGCTAAGCCGTGATGTTTGCACGGAAGGGACTGATACAGGCGATACCAAAATCTCCCTAGTACCAGGCGGGGCCAGGGCTCGTTCCATAAGCGCCCCTTGCAGAACGAGCTCCCACCTCCATTACAGAGGGCCCAGTAAGCAGATGGAGTTTCGAGACTGTTCGACAGTCTAGTATAAACCGACAGAGCACTGTGGGTTTTATTCCGGGCTCAACAAGCGAGAAAGGGCACCCTGAGGGAAGAGGATTGTGCTTCCCGTCGCTATTTCGGCATGTGACTTATGGGCGTATGGCTAGGCACACATAAGGCACCCCACCACGGGCCCAGCACACCCACACCATCCCCTAATTCTCTGTCTGTCGACAGATGGCACCCATTTCAAAAAAACCAAGCCCAAGGGAGGGTCAGTGACACCTCAAGTGGCCTTGGTTCGCTCCGTGGAGTAAGTGATGAGATCAACTGATGAGATATCGACCAATGTCAGAAAAAAGGAGCTTCTGATTTCGTCAACCAAGGAAGTCTGTGGGTAAAGTATTAACCCGATGCCCAGCTAAGCCGTGATGTTTGCACGGAAGGGACTGATACAGGCGATACCAAAATCTCCCTAGTACCAGGCGGGGCCAGGGCTCGTTCCATAAGCGCCCCTTGCAGAACGAGCTCCCACCTCCATTACAGAGGGCCCAGTAAGCAGATGGAGTTTCGAGACTGTTCGACAGTCTAGTATAAACCGACAGAGCACTGTGGGTTTTATTCCGGGCTCAACAAGCGAGAAAGGGCACCCTGAGGGAAGAGGATTGTGCTTCCCGTCGCTATTTCGGCATGTGACTTATGGGCGTATGGCTAGGCACACATAAGGCACCCCACCACGGGCCCAGCACACCCACACCATCCCCTAATTCTCTGTCTGTCGACAGATGGCACCCATTTCAAAAAAACCAAGCCCAAGGGAGGGTCAGTGACACCTCAAGTGGCCTTGGTTTGCTCCGTGGAGTAAGTGATGAGATCAACTGATGAGATATCGACTAATGTCAGAAAAAGGAGCTTCTGATTTCGTCAACCAAGGAAGTCTGTGGGTAAAGTATTAACCCGATGCCCAGCTAAGCCGTGATGTTTGCACGGAAGGGACTGATACAGGCGATACCAAAATCTCCCTAGTACCAGGCGGGGCCAGGGCTCGTTCCATAAGCGCCCCTTGCAGAACGAGCTCCCACCTCCATTACAGAGGGCCCAGTAAGCAGATGGAGTTTCGAGACTGTTCGACAGTCTAGTATAAACCGACAGAGCACTGTGGGTTTTATTCCGGGCTCAACAAGCGAGAAAGGGCACCCTGAGGGAACAGGATTGTGCTCCCGTCGCTATTTCGGCATGTGACTTATGGGCGTATGGCTAGGCACACATAAGGCACCCCACCACGGGCCCAGCACACCCACACCATCCCCTAATTCTCTGTCTGTCGACAGATGGCACCCATTTCAAAAAAACCAAGCCCAAGGGAGGGTCAGTGACACCTCAAGTGGCCTTGGTTCGCTCCGTGGAGTAAGTGATGAGATCAACTGATGAGATATCGACCAATGTCAGAAAAAAGGAGCTTCTGATTTCGTCAACCAAGGAAGTCTGTGGGTAAAGTATTAACCCGATGCCCAGCTAAGCCGTGATGTTTGCACGGAAGGGACTGATACAGGCGATACCAAAATCTCCCTAGTACCAGGCGGGGCCAGGGCTCGTTCCATAAGCGCCCCTTGCAGAACGAGCTCCCACCTCCATTACAGAGGGCCCAGTAAGCAGATGGAGTTTCGAGACTGTTCGACAGTCTAGTATAAACCGACAGAGCACTGTGGGTTTTATTCCGGGCTCAACAAGCGAGAAAGGGCACCCTGAGGGAAGAGGATTGTGCTTCCCGTCGCTATTTCGGCATGTGACTTATGAGCGTATGGCTAGGCACACATAAGGCACCCCACCACGGGCCCAGCACACCCACACCATCCCCTAATTCTCTGTCTGTCGACAGATGGCACCCATTTCAAAAAAACCAAGCCCAAGGGAGGGTCAGTGACACCTCAAGTGGCCTTGGTTCGCTCCGTGGAGTAAGTGATGAGATCAACTGATGAGATATCGACCAATGTCAGAAAAAAGGAGCTTCTGATTTCGTCAACCAAGGAAGTCTGTGGGTAAAGTATTAACCCGATGCCCAGCTAAGCCGTGATGTTTGCACGGAAGGGACTGATACAGGCGATACCAAAATCTCCCTAGTACCAGGCGGGGCCAGGGCTCGTTCCATAAGCGCCCCTTGCAGAACGAGCTCCCACCTCCATTACAGAGGGCCCAGTAAGCAGATGGAGTTTCGAGACTGTTCGACAGTCTAGTATAAACCGACAGAGCACTGTGGGTTTTATTCCGGGCTCAACAAGCGAGAAAGGGCACCCTGAGGGAAGAGGATTGTGCTTCCCGTCGCTATTTCGGCATGTGACTTATGGGCGTATGGCTAGGCACACATAAGGCACCCCACCACGGGCCCAGCACACCCACACCATCCCCTAATTCTCTGTCTGTCGACAGATGGCACCCATTTCAAAAAAACCAAGCCCAAGGGAGGGTCAGTGACACCTCAAGTGGCCTTGGTTCGCTCCGTGGAGTAAGTGATGAGATCAACTGATGAGATATCGACCAATGTCAGAAAAAAGGAGCTTCTGATTTCGTCAACCAAGGAAGTCTGTGGGTAAAGTATTAACCCGATGCCCAGCTAAGCCGTGATGTTTGCACGGAAGGGACTGATACAGGCGATACCAAAATCTCCCTAGTACCAGGCGGGGCCAGGGCTCGTTCCATAAGCGCCCCTTGCAGAACGAGCTCCCACCTCCATTACAGAGGGCCCAGTAAGCAGATGGAGTTTCGAGACTGTTCGACAGTCTAGTATAAACCGACAGAGCACTGTGGGTTTTATTCCGGGCTCAACAAGCGAGAAAGGGCACCCTGAGGGAAGAGGATTGTGCTTCCCGTCGCTATTTCGGCATGTGACTTATGGGCGTATGGCTAGGCACACATAAGGCACCCCACCACGGGCCCAGCACACCCACACCATCCCCTAATTCTCTGTCTGTCGACAGATGGCACCCATTTCAAAAAAACCAAGCCCAAGGGAGGGTCAGTGACACCTCAAGTGGCCTTGGTTCGCTCCGTGGAGTAAGTGATGAGATCAACTGATGAGATATCGACCAATGTAAGAAAAAAGGAGCTTCTGATTTCGTCAACCAAGGAAGTCTGTGGGTAAAGTATTAACCCGATGCCCAGCTAAGCCGTGATGTTTGCACGGAAGGGACTGATACAGGCGATACCAAAATCTCCCTAGTACCAGGCGGGGCCAGGGCTCGTTCCATAAGCGCCCCTTGCAGAACGAGCTCCCACCTCCATTACAGAGGGCCCAGTAAGCAGATGGAGTTTCGAGACTGTTCGACAGTCTAGTATAAACCGACAGAGCACTGTGGGTTTTATTCCGGGCTCAACAAGCGAGAAAGGGCACCCTGAGGGAAGAGGATTGTGCTTCCCGTCGCTATTTCGG
>WBZZ01002333.1:7500-17500 GCA_019918135.1 Paulinella micropora | reverse complement strand
TACCCATAATAGCTAAAGTATTTGACACAATAATAAATAAACAAATAATGGACCACCTAACAAAACACAACATAATATCACATACACAATACGCATTCCGACCTAACTCAAGCACAATCATGACAGTCCAAACCATAATAAACCAAATACAAAAACATAAAGACAAAGAAGAGCTAGTACTAGCTCTCTATGTAGACCTCTCGAAAGCATACGACACAGTAGAACATTTAAAGTTACTCGTTAAACTTCGACGAAATTTTAATTTCAACGAAGGCACAGTCCAGTTCTTTGCGTTCTACTCTCAAATCGCATTCAAGAAGTCCACACACAATATGCCAAGTCCCACAAACGCACCATCACACATGGCATCCCACAAGGCAGCACATTATCCACCACCTTCTTCCTACTCTATATTAACGACATAATCAATATTATACAACAAGGAACAGTATATACATATGCAGACGACACTTATAATAACAGCCAAAACTCCTACAGACTTACAACAAAAAACACAAACAGAAATAACTAAGCTAATAAACTACTTGCCTTCTAATAACCTAGTACCCAACCCAACAAAAACAACATACACAATTTTCCATAAAACAAAACAAAATATCACAATAACAATAAAACAACCACACCCTCGAGCAATGCCAACACGCAAAACTCCTGGCCATAACACTACAACATAACCTTAAATATGACCAACATATCAACAACATAATCCGTAAACTCCAACCCACAATCAACTCACTATTACATGCTAAAAATATCTAAACTCTAAAACAATGAAACAACTATACTATACACACATATATCCACACCTCATACAAAACATCTCCATCTGGGGGACGCATGACAACAAAAAGAAATATATACAACCACTCACAAACATACACAAAAAAATAATCAGAATAATTGCAAAAACACACTACCGCGCACATACCAAACCAATCCTAAATCAACTCAGACTGCTCGACATCACCCACCTATATACCCTCCGTGTATGCATAGAAAATCACCCATTCATTTACCCTAAAAAACACCTCAACAGACCACTCCACAATAACACCTTTACACCAATCAATACCATACATCCATACAAAACCCGATACTCAACAAAAGGCAGCCTCTTTGTTAACCACAAAGACCCATGCCTCACCAAGATCTTTGCAGATCAATGGAAATCAATCCCAAAACACATAACAGATGAACAAAAATAAAGCCATTCAAAAAAGCACTAATGGCATATCTGCTAAAGCACCAACAAACATCATAATATATATAACATATGCATACGCGCAGAGAAGAAGAAGAAGAAGAAGAAGAAGAAGAAGAAGAAGAAGAAGAAGAAGAAAGAAGAAGAAGAAGAAGAAGAAGAAGAAGAAGAAGAAGAAGAAGAAGAAGAAGAAGAAGAAGAAGAAGAAGAAGAAGAAGAAGAAGAAGAAGAAGAAGAAGAAGAAGAAGAAGAAGAAGAAGAAAGAAGAAGAAGAAGAAGAAGAAGAAGAAGAAGAAGAAGAAGAAGAAGAAGAAGAAGAAGAAGAAGAAGAAGAAGAAGAAGAAGAAGGAAAAAAAAGGGGGGGGGGGGGGCACACCAGGCTTGCTCCTTTGTCTACTACCTGAAGGAGAACTCTCCGAATCAGTCGACGTATATGGTCAACCACGCCCACTCCCAACTTCCTCCCCCCCACCCCCCCTCCTCCTCCTCTCTTTCACTTTTTCTAGTTTTTCTCATGAAAAAGAAAAGAGGGGGGGCCGCCACACATAAGTCTCACATTAACGACTACACCTTTACAATAACATATATGCATGACATAACATAATAATATCACCGCGCAATATGTCTAAACAGAAATATTAATATTAATAACTATAATATAATTTTTATACTGAGCCGCTGAATACTAAAATCTTCCTTAATACGCTCAACTGAATAACTAGGTTTCCACCTTAGATAAAGGTATAACTTACTAGCTATACTTTTCACGTGGACGTTCCCTGAGTCCAATTGTAAATAAAAGCGAAGAAGAAGAAGAAGAGAGAGAGGAGGAGAGAGAGAGAGACCCATCTCTAAGATTCTGGAGACGATTACATAGAGGAAGACGCATGCTGCACCTGTTGGCAACGAAATGTGCACGAGAGTACAACACAGACAATGTACAGTGATTGATGCTGGCTCTGACAGAAAACATTTAAGGAAAAAGGTAACAAGAAAGAGAATAGAAAGACACCTGAGATTAAACCAGGAAGAGCAGTGTCCAATGCACTCCAATATACCATCTGCTTGAGAAGTGCGATTAAACCAGGAAGAGCAGTGTTCATCTTCCTGTCTGTGTGTGTGTTTTTCACGTGGGTTTTTCGTGAGTTGCAAAACTCCACGTATTTTGCGGGAGTTTTGTGCCAGCGGCACCAGTCACCGCAAATACTCTTCCGCACCTTTATTTAAGAACTCCGAGCTCTTCTTCTTTTTCTTCTTTAATGAAAGCGAAAACAGAAAACTTCTTCTTCTTCACTTCTTCTTCTTCTTCTTCTTCTTCTTTAATCAAATCAAAAGCGAAATTGTACAGGAAGTAAAGTCAAAACTAAGTCATAAAAAGTCAGAACTAATTCATGAAATTGAAATAAAAGCCAACTCAATTTACTATAAAACAATACAAAAATAGAAAATGTGAATGAGAAAGGAGAAGTGGGAAAACGATATCAAAGGAAAGTATGAGAGGAGAAAAACAGGGAAAAAAACAAAGATGTGAAATGGATACAAGAAATGAGAAAAGTAGAATATATGAGGGGAGAGGAAAAAATAAAAACTAAATATGATAAGAAAATAAGAAGTGAGAAAGAAAAAAGATGAAATAGAGGAAGAGGATAAAATGTAAACTATACATGATTAGGAAATAGAAATGGAGAAAAGATAGAAAAAAGAAAAAGAGAGAGCAAGATATGAAAAGGGGACAGGAGAGAGGGGAAAACGAAGAAAAAAGAAGCAAAAGAGAAGGAAATATACAAAGAAAGATAAAGAAAACAAGATGCTATATACAAAAGAAGAAAGAAGAACTAGTACTAAGCTAGTGAGAGCGTCGCGGCGCATCCCAAAGGCGCCGCTTCGCTGAGTCAAGGATGCGCGCATGTCCTCGCGCAGTTTCGGCCGCAGACATCGCTCGGAAGTAGGGTAGAAGGCCACGTGGGTTCCGAGGGAAATCATCAATCATGGCATCAGCGAGCGAGTCTTGCGCAGCGAGTAGCCCTCTTACAACGCTTGCATAGTAGGCTTGAACTCGGCGAAGGTAGCTCAAAGCTTCATGACCAAGAGCGCCTGTGGGTTCAAGAACCCATGCAACCAGAGTGGTGTTGGATGTCGTAGCTAGTTGATCATATTGGCGGTGCTTGATAAGCTCACGTTGAGAAGCAGCAGCAAGCGGAGTGATAGCTGCTAGTCTTAGCGAAGCTCGAGCAAGTGGGGAAGCAAAACTAACATCAATAATTACATCAGGAGGGCTCATTCTTGAAGGGTGCCACCATACACGAAGGTCAGGATGCTCTCTCGTTCCATCTTGAAAATGAAGATGGTCAGGCTCGATCTCGACGACAGCTCCACAGCGTCGCAGAAAAGTAGCTAACATTTTGACATAGCTATCATGTCTCCTTATGATAGCCCCACCAACCACTGGACAAGTACGAGTGAGAAAATGGTATGTTGCAGTATCAGGCATAAGTAGCTGTTGACATCCAGGACAGTAAACACCAGTAGCAGGAATGTCAGACAGTGGGAGCTGGGGCAGCCTAGCCAGAAGTGCAGCTTCAATCTCAGCATCTCTTAGCGACAGTTCAGGGTTGACTGGAATCGTCGAAAACGGTAGTGCACGAGCTCCGTCTTGCGCAGCCGATAGCATGAGCGCAGGGAAAGCTAAAGCATGTTGGTCTCGTCCTTGTGCAAAGAGTCGATCGCGAAATGTTGAGTAGATTGTTCGAGTCAGTCTACTCTGAAGACGTGCAGGCGGAATGACACCGGGCAAAAGGAGAGGTCTGATGAAGTCTCTCGGGACACCACTCTGTTACAGACTGTCACCGCAGCTAACGAGCACATCGGTGTCAGTACTCAGCAAGCGTCTTGGATCTTGTTGTTCAGGAATGGCCTGGGAGGAGATAGCCAGCATAAGAGAGGATGTGTATGCAGCATGAGCCAAAAGGGACGTCTGTTGAGGGCAACAGGCACCATATCTTCCTGGCAAGCGAATTAGTGATTGTGCCAAGGGAGGCAAGGCTGCACTGATGCCCAGGCGAGAACAAAACATTGATAAGTAAGGTTGTCAAAGTGATGAAGTCCACACAAAGATAGTTGTGGTGGAAGAACGCGCATGATGTAGCACATTCTCTTTTGAACACATATGTTGAGAATCCCGAGGGCAGACGCGGTAGATAAACCAGGATGTAGGAGAGCACGGATTGTGGGAGCATGTAATTCAGCCTTAGCGAGTGCCCATGAAGCAACTCCTAGGGCCTTCTCTCGACAAGTTGAACACGTAGCATCGATAACAGAGCCAGGTTGAAGGGCAGCAATCTCAACCGCTGCAGTGTCAGAAGGATGTGGATAGTAAACAACACCTCCAAGGGTAGGCATGAAGCCACGATACACATGATCCGTAACCAATTGAAGACGCAATGGCGCCAGGGGAGCAAAGTAGACGGAACCAGGGGAGATGTCAGATGGTTGTAGAAGACGTAACTTTGGCACTGAGATCTGTAGTCCCCCATTGTCTTGCTCGAGGAGATAACGTAATCGGCCATACGATTGAGCCACATCTGCAGGCGAGCGCATGATGTTGAAGTCATCCACGAGTGCAACTCCCACTGCATTGCCAGAGAGAGAGCCCTCAAAGATCGGTTGGACACTGAGCGAAAAAAGTAAACTTGCAAGAACACAGCCTTGTTTAACTCCACAGAGCGATTGAAAGGAGTCAAGAACTGAGCCGTTGTGTCGGACTAGAAGAATGGAAGGTTGTGCGTAAGCTTGAAAAATAATGCGCCAGATCGGTCGAAGCTGGGGTGTATCGAGGACACGTCGAAGGATGGTAAAATGTCTTAGATTGAAGGCGTTTACAAAATCAACGCTGAGCATGACATGATCAGGATGTTCCCTCAGGTGCGCGTTTGCACGATGAATGGCAGCCTCTGGCCCGCCCGGAAATCCAACACCATACTGAATGCTGGGAAATATCGTAGGGAATTCAGATCGAACATGAGCAACTGCAAGGGTAGCTCCAAGCTTGATAAGGGGAGAACCAGTGTTGATAGGTCGGGGAGGATCAGTTGCTGTCGCATGGTGAGATTTCTTAGACGCAAGTACAGGGGCAGCATAGAGGAAGAGGCGTTCCACTTCGCAATTCTTCTTCTTCTTCTTCTTCTTCTTCTTCTTCTTCCTCTTCTTCTTCTTCTTCTTCTTCTTCTTCTTCTTCTTCTTTGCCTTTGCCTTTGATTTAATGAAGTTACTTTTACAAGTGACCTCTGGTCATCCATACAAATCGTTAGCCCTTCTTCTTCTTCTTCTTCTTCTTCTTCTTCTTCTTCTTCCTCCTCCTCCTCTTCCTCTTCTTCTTCCTCTTCTTCTTCTTCTTCTTCTTCATCATCATCATCATCTTCTTCTTCTCTAATAAAAGCGAAATTGTACATAGACTAGAGTCAGAGCTAATTCAGAAATCGAACGAGAAAAGAAATATAAACTAGATATGATAGAGGAAACAAAAATGGGAAAATAAACATAAATGTAAATATGAGGGGAGAAATAGAGGGGAAGACTAGATATGATAATGCATATGATACAGAAAATGCAGGAATTCTCTTCTTCTTCTTCTTCTTCCTCCTCATCCTCCTCTTCTTCTTCTTCTTCTTCTTCTTCTTCTTCTTCTTCTTCTTCTTCTTCCTCTTCTTCTTCTTCTTCCTCTTCTTCTTCTTCCCTTCTTCTTCCTCTTCTTCTTCTTCTTCTTCTTCTTCTTCTCCTTCTTCTTCTCCTTCTTCTTCTTCTTCTCCTTCTTCTTCTTCTTCTTCTTCTTCTTCTTCTTCTTCTTCTTCTTCTTTAGTAAAAGCAAAATTGTACAGGAAGTTAAGTCAGAACTAATAAAAATAAAAATACCTAATAAAAGTATATGGAAAAGAGGAAAAAACAAATGAAAAAATAAGGAAGAAATGAAATTATAAATAAACTAGATATGATAGAGGAAATAAAAAGTGTGAAAAACGAAAGTAAATCCGAGGGGAGAGAAAGGGGAAAGGAAAATAAAAGGCTAGATATGATACGGGAACAAAAATGAGAAAGAGGAAAGGAAAATAAAATGCTAGATATGATACGGGAACAAAAATGAGCTTCTTCTTGTTCTTCTTCTTCTTCTTCTTCTTCTTCTTCTTCTTCTTCTTCTTTAATGAAAGTGAGATTGTACAGGAAGTAAAGTCAGAACTATTTCATGGGAAAGAAAGATGAAAAGACTTAATTACATTAGATAGATAAGAGAATGAAATTAATATTTTCTTCTTCTTCTTCTTCTTCTTCTTCTTCTTCTTCTTTTTCTTCTTCTTCTTAGATTCTTAGATTCTTCTTTATTTTGAGAAACAAGTTGTACAATTATAACTCATGGAGAAGCTGCTAACAGCTATTGCCTAAAGCAAATCGCTGACCGAGGCAGTGACCAGTGTCTGGAGTGTAGTTATTAATATATTTCGAGTCCGGCGTTGCGGGCCTGGTCAAATTAATAAGTATTTCTTAAGTGCTACTTTGACTTGGCTTAGTTTGGTTATGTGGAACATATTGTCGGGTAATTTGTTGTAGATGTTAGCATTAGTTTGCGTAAAATGCGGATCGTATCTATGTATAGTTTACGTTTTAGGGAGTATCGGGTTCGATGGGTATGCTTGGACGGTCGTACTTGTGTACTTACTATCATGCATGGGTTAGTTTTTTTATTTGTGTTGAGTGTATATATGGGTGCGTTTCGATGCAGAGTCTGCATCGAAACGTATGTATATGTGTTCGCTTATTAAGGTCTAGGAGTTTTAGTTTGTGTCGTAGAATAATAATAATAATAATAATAATAATAATAATAATAATAATAATAATAATAATAATAATAATAATAATAGTGCTTCTCTGTCAATGGCTGATGCATTTCTGCACATGCGCCTCCATCGTCTCACCCGTGAGGGGAGTACGAAGAATTGACGATAAGCTCTAATGACACCCCCGCAAGGGCAGTTCCAACACTTCCAGACGGGCCGGTATGTTCAATGAAAATACTGGTCCAGAAATAGACCGGTATGTTCAATGAAAATACTGGTGGCACCGACGGGAATCGAACTGGCGACAGGGCCCAGATGGTAGAACTTGACCACTGGGCTATCACGGTGTCCATAATAATAATAATAATAATAATAATAATAATAATAATAATAATAATAATAATAATAATATAATAGTAATAATAATAATAATAATAATAATAATAATGATAATAATAATAATAATAATAATAATAATAATAATAATAATAATAATAATAATAATGATAACGATAGTAATCATTATTATTATTATTATTATTATTATTATTATTATTATTATTATTATTATTATTATTATTATTATTATTATTAGGCAGTAAGGGTGCGCGGGGCTGCCTGTAGCAATAGGCGTATAATGCGTTTATCTATGTTGACTAGGGGTATATATATATTTTGTTTTATCTTGCGTACCCCATATACTTATGTTATATATGAGGTGTGGGTATACATGGAAGTAGTATAGTTGTTTTAAGGTATGGGTAGGTAGGAGTTTATTGGCGTAGGCCAGGATTTGGACCATAGGGTAGATTTTGGTAATAATATTATGAACTTGTAGGTGGTGTTTTAGGTTTCGGTGTAGAACAATGCCAAGAAGCTTAGGCCCGTTCTACACCTTAAAACGAAAGTAAATGCGAGGGGAGAGAAAGGGGAAAGGAAAGTAAAAGGCTAGATATGATACGGGAACAAAAATACCCAGATTTCCGGGTTCTCAGTGCAAAAGTGGCACCACAGGCCAGGGCTTTTCAGGAAGCAAACCCAGAAAGTGGCCCCAGAAACCCGGAATTCTGGGTGGTGTAGAACGCGCCTTAGCTTGTTGGAATTTGTTCTATCTCCTGGTTGTTTATTGCGAGGTGCAAAAAAGTTGAAAGGATCTTTATGGCAATTAGTATATCGGGTCTTGGTTGGGTCAGGGACAAGATTATTTCTGTGGAAATAGTTTTCTAAGGCGATCTATAGTATGTTGCGCGCGTGTTTGCAGTGTTGCGCTGGTTTTGCCTGTGACCACCGAGAAACCTTGATATAACATAGTATTATTATTATTATTATTATTATTATTGTTGTTGTTATTGTTGTTGTTATTATTATTATTATTATTATTGTTATTATTATTATTATTATTATTACCATTATTATTACCATTATTGTTATTATTGTTATTATTGTTATTATTATTATTATTATTATTATTATTATTATTATTAATTATTATTATTCAGTGTGGTGTCGTCAGCGTATGTGTAGACTGTGCCGTTTTTAATGTGTAGGTTGATATGATTGATATATAGGAGGAAAAGAGTGGTTGAGGCGCGTTCTACACCACCCAGATTTCCCGGTAAATCTGGGTCAATTTCTGGGTTTGCTTCACTGAAAAGCCAGGCCTGTGGTGCCACTTGGGGTCAATATCTGGGTTTGCTGCCCTGAAAAGCCAGGCCTGTGGTGCTACTTGACCAAGAAATTGACCCAGAAACCGGGAAATCCTGGTGTTGTAGAACGCGCCTGATAGTGTGCTGGCTTGCGGGATTTGCGGGATTCCATGTGTCATCGTCCGCGAATGCGAGCGTGCATATTGAGTATGGACCTGTTGCATTGTATTTGTAAAGTATGATGCAAAGAAAGCGAGGGTATTATCGCAAAATTAAATTTATGTTTGAGTTTATGTATGAGTTTGTCGTGGCCTTGGACAGGTCTATGTAGAGAGCGAGGACCATGACATGGTTATTCTTATGCGTTATCATTTTATTCATGATTGTTTGTATAGTCATAGTCGTAGATGAGTCAGGTCGGAATGCGCACTGGGTATGTGATATGATATTATTGTGGAGAGGATGTGTCATGAGCTGCTTATTTATGGTGCTGTCAAAAAATTTAGCAATAATAGGAAGTGTAGAGATCGGGTGGAAATTACTGGGTATGCTGCTGTCTTTATTTTTACATATTTCAATGACCTTTTTTACTTTTAGCGCATCGGGGTGTGTTTGTTGTCTACCGCCTGATTAAATAGCCTAGTGCTCTTCTTCTTCTTCTTCTTCTTCTTCTTCTTCTTCTTCTTCTTCTTCTTCTTCTTCCTCTTCTTCTTCTTCTTCTTCTTCTTCTTCTTCTTCTTCTTCTTCTACTACTACTACTACTACTACTACTACTACTACTACCACTACTACTACTACTACTACTACTACTACTACTACTACTTCTTCTTCTTCTTCTTCTCCTCCTCCTCCTCCTCCTCCTCTCCTCCTCCTCCTCCTCCTCCTCCTCTTCTTCTTCTTCTTCTTCTTCTTCTTCTTCTTCCTCTTCTTCTTCTCCTCTTCTTCTTCTTCTTCTTCTTCTTCTTCTTCTTCTTCTTCTTCTTCTTTAATGAAAGCGAAATTGTAAAGGACGTAAAGTCATCGAAAAGAAAAATAAAAAGAGCTAATAAGAGTAGATGGATAACAGAAAGAAATAAAGGAAAATATTCAGGAAGAAATGAAATTTATAAATAAACTAGATATGATAGAGGAAGTAAAAGTGGGAAAACGAAAGTAAATATGAGGGAAGAAAAAGGGGAAAGGATAATAAAAAGGCTAGATATGATACGGGAGACAAAAATGAAGAAAAGAAAAAGGATGTGAAGAGAGGAGGAAAAGAAATGAAATATAGGCAAATATGATAAAGGAAATAGAAATGGAGAAATGAA
>WBZZ01002332.1:7500-20309 GCA_019918135.1 Paulinella micropora | reverse complement strand
TATTACGTCGTAATATGCAACCAGCAACATAGAATTTCCATAGAATACTGCACGTGATTGGGTTCACTTGCGCGCAGTAGGAATAAGATGTGTCATGCAATGATGCGGAATAAAACCGAATGCTTACTTATGAAATTAAGTTGTTTTTGCGTAATTATTACTAGAATTAATAATTTAAAACGATTGGAAATGAAAATATCAAAATTTTAATAATCTATGCAAACTCCGCAAAATCGTACGACCAGACCGAGACCGGCCCCTGGTATTTTTCAGAGGGTCCTGCTTTCATGCTTGGCTTCCTTGGATTTCAGCCTCGCGGTACCTGTGCTCTTGGGCTTCGAAGCATTCTTGCGTTTCTTCCTGGGATTGTCGGCTTTCTCTGTATCCTTTTCTTGCTTGCCTTTTTTTCGCTTGAGTGACGGAAGCTTGCTAAAAGAAGATCCTTTGCACTTGGTTGACTCAGTGGTGTCGGCTTCACTTTCTTCATCTTCATCTTCTTCCTCACATTCCCCATCGTCTCCTTTCTCGTCAGATGCAACTGAAATAACCTCTTCCCTTGCTTCCTCTGATGTTGATTGCGGATTTGCAACTGGTTTGGGCGCAAGGGTGTCCTCAGATTTCTTCTCAGGTTGAACAGCCACAGTTTCAACGTCGGTTTGAGACTTTTTTTCAAGCAAGGGATTGGGCGGCGATGTTGAAGAATTCAGGGTTGGTGCCGGCTTGGGAGTTGACACCTGAGCTGTGGGAGCTGCCGAGGTTGCTGATTTTAATCCTGATCCAGATCGAGTGATATCACCAGGCAAGATGTTGATCGTTGGTGGTAAAGAAGACGAAGACGACGACGACGACGAAGAAGACGACGACGATGGAGAAGACGAAGACGACGACGTCGACGATGTCGACGAGGCAGAAACTTCAGAGGTTGAATCTGAGAACAACACAATTAAAGAAAAATGAATCACTACATTGAATGCAAAAGGCAGCAAGAATGCTTACCACGTTGGTTCTCTGGAACCATGAGGCCCGCTCTTTGAACAATTGACTCCAAAATTTCCGGCCTGCTCCTGTCAAAAAAGTATAAGTTGTAGGAGTAGGGTCTACTCCGATTTTTTTTGTGTGTGTAAAACGGCTGAGACATCAGACAAGCTTGAAAAGCAACAAAAGGAAAGGAAAAATTATCATGCTTGCTTCAGTTTTTTCACTTTGGCACTCAAATGGTTGTTATTGAGCGCGGTAAGCATAAGGAAAAAAAAGCAGTATTCCTTCTTGGACTCGTCCACGAGCACATTTTGTAGTTCCTCTTTGCTTGCAAGTTTCATTGCGGACCACTTGGCGAACAACTGAACACAAAATCAAAGCTCTGTGAATACGCAAAAATTCCTTTTTTCCTTGAAGGACCAAAATCACACCAAAAGCAACAACGAAATTTTAGCAGTCATCACAGAAACAAAGTCGGAGTAGGGTCTACTCCTATTTTTTCAGATTGTGTGACAGGATACATTATCACAACGTGAAAATATGACAGTCCAGACAACAAAATTATAGGTTGTGATAAAAAACATGGGACGCTGTATGGGAAAATTAACGGTTTTTTGTAAAAAAAGAGGCTGAAAAGTACCTTGGGCCACTCTTCCTGAACACCATGAACAAGTAAAGATCTCCAACCTTGAGTTGGAGGAATGAAATCTGAGCTCACGACGGAGTACCTAGTTATCACAAACCAAAAGATTGAGGTTTTTAATTAAAAATTTTGAAAAAAATCTCAAAAACAACACACACAAAACAATTGGCTGAAACAGTAAATTTCCAAGAATGTAATTGATACAAAATTACAGACATGACGTACCGCTTGCCATTGTTGCAAAAAATCTTGGTCTCCAATTCAGTTGGATCGAAAAGAATCTTCTCGATGACTTTTTCAGGGTCCAACTGGACCTGCCATGCACCCTGTTCCAAGGGTTTGATGTTCCACCTCATTTCAGGAGCTCCTCCCCTGCCCCTGCGAGCGTGCGGAGGAAGCACAGCAATCGTCATCTCGGCTTTTGTGCATGTACTCGTTTGCCTGTGAACAAACAAAAAAAAAAAACATAGGAGTAGACCCTACTCCGACTTTTTTTTTGTGATAAGAAATCGAGGTAAAAAATTTACCGCGTTCGTACGCGAACGGCCCGCTCCGACTGCTCTGTTGGAAGCAGGTGGTCTCGTCGTGGTCTCCTTAGTAGCAGGTGTTTTACCACCTCGCGTTCTCCGCATCTTCAAGCAATTGCACCTGATACCAAAAAATAATGATGTTCGGTGGCGAGCCAGTCAAGAGCAGGGTCTGAGGAAGCACTTTCGACTTTGATCCCAAGTCGAGATCTGAGGAAGCACATGACCCAAGGGACGCGCGACCTGTAAAATTCGGAGCGTGCCAAAAAAATTTAGGCCTGAACGTTGTAAATGGCGCAATGATAAATTGGACCATTTTTGCTTTCCGTTTTTCTCTGCTTGATATTTTTTTAGCCATGAGCACCGTTCAGTACCAATTTTTCCTACACTTATTTGTCATTTGCCGCATTTGAGCAAAAGGAACGTGGCAAGTGCCTTTAAATTGAAAATTTGATTTGAAATTCACTCCAAAAAATCAAATTTTCAAAAAAAGGATGCTTTTCTTGTTATCATCATAAATTGGTTTTCCTACAAACACCAAAATGCTGAAAACGTCCGAGTAGACTCCATTCGGTTATTTTTTTCTGTGAGACCGGAAAAAAGCAGTTCTTGGATTTTTTTTTCTTCCAATGTGACACCTTTTCGACTTTTCCATGCACCCTCAAAATCGCGATGTTTCATCGGCGCCTGGAAATAGCTCATCTACAGCAAGCATCGCGTCTTCTTGTGCGGGCCGGGCGCTAGCAAGAGGGCACAGGTTGTCAATCAGTAGTGCTCCTTCCACGTCTAGTTCCAGCAGCCCGTCTTTCTCTTCGATATCCATGTTTTCGGACTCACCAAAAAAGGACGGAGAGATCCTTGCACCGCAAGATATCGGAAAACACATGCATTTGCATTCCTGCAGCCACGTCGACGACGTAGAAACAGAACATGAGCTTGATTTTGCAACTTTAGCAAAAACTGTTCTGGGCGATTCCTTTCAAGAACCAGTTGTGCTTCGAGATGGTGGACTTGAAGACGAGCAGCCCGCCAATGATCCCCATCGTGATCTAGAAGAGAAAAAATCGCGTCGATTGCGAAAATAAAAAGTATCTTTATGGACGTGTCAGAAATGTCTTCTCCATATTGCGCTGTTTTTTCTTTTCTCTGAGTAGGGTCTACTCCATTTTTTTTTCTGATGCGTGATCCTTATTATTTCACTATGAGCTTCGTTTACTCTTGCACTTAAAGTATTTTATTTTCTTGGAGTAGGGTCTACTACGACTTTTTTTTTGAGATGAGTATTTGAAATTACATTTTTTTAAGTTTTCCATTGAAAATATAAATACAATTTGTTCAGATATCCCAAGGCCCCTTGCTGATTCATGGGACGTTGATCTTGATCGCATCAAGCAAAATCGTGTCGGAAGAAGATCAAACTCCTGAATTGATCAATCGTCTTGCCATGAAAAAGGCTTCGTTTCTGCAAATTGCGAAGAGTACAGCAGTGAAGTTGTTTTTGGAACTCATGCGCAGTAATAGAAACCTCAAGGTATAAGGAGGCTTGACAACTGCACTCGTCTGCCAGTTCCAATTTTGCAGAGCTTGCCTCCGTCGAATCTATGGTTTAACCCATCATCGATGGAATGTGTATTGGGGTATCCATCTCGCTAACCCGAACCAACGAAGACTTCTTCGGGCGGATATTGCAGGTGATCGAGACGGCTTGAAGGAAGGCTTCTTCATTAAATATATGCAAGATGCCAAGGTCAGTTAGCTGGAAATCATTTTTTTGTTTTTTGTTATACAGATGTTATAAATGTGTGTAATCATGAAGCTCATTGTTCGAAAAATAATTCATCGCAAAAAATATGTCGGAGTAGACCCTACTCCGATGTATGCTCACTGTGATTGCTCCAAACCTTGTACACAATCTCGTATTTTGCATTTTTTGTGCATTTTGATAGAAGGAAATTGGAGAGCAGGGCCCTGGGTCTAAGTTTACGTACTTACTGTACCAGAGCAAGAGAGAGTACTGGAGGTGTGCAATCCATTAGGCAGAAATCGCGTATCCGTGGGTGGACTGGAAGAAGAGTGAATCCATGTTCCGCAAGGTTTGGAAAGGAACCAAGCACAAACCATCGCAGTTCTGGAACCTCCGCATCAAGAAGCATGCTCCCATCGGAAAATGTGGTTTTTGCAAAGAAACCTTTGATCTTCTTTTGGCAGCGCAAACCAAAGAAGAGATTCTCGAGGTTCGTCGGCGCAGGTCTGAACATTTCCAAGAGCTTCGTCAGGACAGGCAGGTCTACGCAGACCACGTCAAGTAGGCGACCCATCACTGGATGGATTATGCCAGCATGGCCATCGATGGTATGGACCAAGCGAAAACTGCCGTTCCATTTGCCAACGGAAAGAGGGACCGAGAACAACAGGCCCAGACTACCCAAGCAAGAGTCATCTGTGTGCTGGTTCACGGGGTGGGATCCTGCTTCTATGTTGCACCCGCAGATGTACCTCACACTGCCGACACGACTATCACTTGCTTGATGGACTCCTTTCGTTTCCTGAAAAAAACGAACGGTCGAGTTGCACCATACCTGTTCATCCAGATGGACAACATCAACTCAGACAACAAAACGCACGTCTTTTTCGCGTGGGCGGCTTCTCTTGTCCAAGCAGAGGTTTTCAAGCAGGTAGAAATCAACTTTCTGGCCGCGGGCCATACCCACGCCGACGTCGACCAAAATTTTTCTTGGATCTCCAGATACCTGGGAAGAAATCCTGTGCACACTTTTCCTGAACTGGCGGCAGCTTGTCGGAGAGCTCTGCCTGAAGATTGCATCCACGCTGTTGTGCTCAAGCGCAACTGGATTGTCAACTTCAAACGCTTCTACGAAGTGGGTGATCGTTTCAACAAAACGATTTTTCATGGATCTCGCGATATCCACGGGTTCTTGTTTGATGTTACCTGTGATGAACGAGGGCAGGTGCGCCTACAGACCAAGGAATGGATGCGCATGGAATGTTGGATACCGTCCCAAGAAAACATTCAGCTCGTGCTGCCCAGACAACTCTACGTTGTTCCAGCCATTTCCCTATTTTCCATAACGGAGCTTGACAATGTCATCTCCAGCCTTGCCAGACATCTCAAACAGAACGAGAGTGAATTGCAAGAGGAGGATTTCGATTCCGACACTTCCGCTGCAGAGCATTGGCGGGAAGGGCCTGAAACACGAAGATGTTGGCGTCGTGAGCTGACCGAAAACACGCTTCGCCACTGGCGAAAGTTTCGTGCGAAAGAGTTAAAGCAACAGTTGGAGGACTGTCAAGAGTGCTTGGAGCGGGCATCGGCGCAACGAGACGTCGTCATCAGTAAAAAACTTTCTGATGAAGAAAATAAAATCAATCGCGCCAAGAAAACTAACGCAATACACTCAATGCAAAGACATCTGCTGCATGGAGATGGAGTCTGCACGCGCATCTTAATCCTGGACGAGGACACCACCGGTGAAGACGCGTGGGTGTTTTACAAACAACTGCTTGGGGACAACGACCCTGAAGGAAAACAAGAGGCCAAGTCGTGCTGTTCAGTTTGCTATGTTTTGTTCCGTGCTGTTTTTGCATACTACTAACACAAAAAAAGTCGGAGTAGGGTCTACTTCGACATTTGAAACTTGTGAAACAAACTCTGAATCTAAATGCTGTTCCTTATCTGTTTTTTAGCCCGAGCAGGAGGAATCTGCGCAAGAACCTGAAGCCATGGACGTCGGATCTGGGGAAGATGTAGAGCAACAACCTCGCCCTGACAATGTTCAGCACCAAGCGCAGACAGAAAATTCTTTTTCTGGAGGATTCGGCTCCGGTACTGTGGTGCAAACCGAGCGGCAATCAACAGCTACAAATAATGTTCAGACTTCCAGATTTAGGCAACCGGTTGGCAACGATAATGAAGGACGCGAAACGGATCTTTTCATCGAACGTGGTCGCCCTCAAAATTCTCGACCTTCACAGGCGTCGACACGAGGGATGTTCGCCCTGGCGCTGTTTTTCACCTGCTTAATGCCAATACGAACCGCAGGAGATCGTAGGGAGTTATGTATACCTGAAGGCTAGTGTACCTGAAGCAGCAGCAGCTATTGCAACGATTGCAGAGCACCAGGCAAATAATGAGAAATTCTATTACTGTGCAGCAGAACAGCTGCTGAGGTACTTTGTGTACATATGGAATAGAGGTGTACGGTTTGCGTCAGATGGCAATAGAGTATTGGAGGCAGACTCTGATCCGTCATTGGGCAACGGGGAGAAGATGTATTCCAGAACGGGGGGAGTGGTTTTCCTAGCTGGTGGTCCGGTGGCGGTGAGGTCGACGACTCAGAAGCATTTGGCCACGGGGACACAGGAAAGCGAAACGTATGCGGCGACAGATGTATTGCATGATCTTGAGGCGGCGCGGAACATGGTGCGATCATTGCCGTGGTCTGAAGAGAACCCACTTAAGGCAGAGCTGGAGGCGACACCAACGCTGAGGGTGGGTAACCAGGCAACAGTAAGCACGGCTCCGAACTCAGTGTTCGGAAAGCGGCTGAGGCATATTGCGCTCCGTCACCATCATTTAACCGAAGCGATACGGAAGGGGGAGGTGGTGGTTAAGTGGGTGCCCTAGGAGGAGAACAGGGCCGATATACTATCGAAGACGTACGTTGACAGTCCAGCCCTCGGAGGAGAACAGAGCCCATCAGCATTCAAGCGGGGGGCAGACAGGTTAACCGGACACTCTAACTGACTCTCTCTCTCTCTCTCTCTCTCTCTCTATGCGTAGTGATGTGGTGGCCTTAGATTAGGAAGTTAGTAAGTGATGCGCACATTGATAGCTATGATTTACGTCCTATGGATTAGGGGGAGCTTTATACCAACTTCTTTTGTAGAAATAGAATTGGTAATTGTAATTAGATAGGCCGTGGAACTTCACAATTGAGAACTAGTATTTTTAGTGTTAGGATTGACACTTGTCAATGGACTTGAATAATTTCATTAAGACTGATTATGACAAATGCATTAGTCAGGTCAGGACACGCGTTTTCAGAACGCGCCAATTTGTACCTCAATCTGTTTCTTAGTAAAGTATTTCAGATTTGCCTAATTAAGCAAGTCACTAAGTGCTCCGGTTCGATCACCGTTCCTGTCAAGTATTAATACAAAGTCATCTGGATCATAGTCTCTATCTGGCATATCTGTCTGAATCTGTCCTTTCAGCTCTTCCTGCAAGTTAGTTATAACTGCTCTCACCTGTCTGTCTAACTGACTAATCCTCTCCTTCGACGCACCTGTGATTAGTTCCTGAGGAACTGTGACATCTACAAACCTACCTGTGGGGTCTAGTCTAACCTCTATTCCCTCATCACTTGATGTGTTGGGTGTGTTGGGTGTGTTTGTGTAAGACCAAAATATCCGGTATATTTGATCTTATCTTTTTACCGTCCGGTGAACTCGCAATTACCACATTAATACCAATTTAGCTAGTATATTACCAATTATAGCTTGAAGGATGGCTGCATATATTTTGCCAATTGTTTCCTTTAATCACAGTAGTATTGTCGATTTGCTAATAACTTTGCTTCCCCACACCGATCTAACCTATAATCATGTGACTCTAGAACAGTGACCACAATACACATGATCACATTCCACAATTAGTTTATGTCATTCTTGAAAGTGATTTTATCAAACGCGCTAAGAACCTCACGGTTCATTATTAATATTTGAACATTTGTAGGGATGGATTACATTAATCCCTCGGGTTATGAGCGAACGCAAGTGGCGCTGAGTTCCCCGCGACTGCCAAGTAAGCCTCCTTCTGCGTACGATGAATGGAGATGAGCATTTTTGCAGTTTGTTGAGGGTGTAGATCCGAAGTTTCTGATTTTTCTTGCAGACGACCATGGGCCTATGCCTCTTCAAAAGCTGAAGACCTTTATTACGTCAACGGCTGCGGAGCTGAAGAAGGCGACTGAAGGTAAGGCACTGGGTGACCCCGCTGTTCCGCTGGAGGAACAGACGAACGCAATTGACGCTTTAGGCGCGGACATCACCTTCCAGGATCTGGAAAGCTGTCTTCCGGAGAGGGTAAGATTGTCTTGCATTGTGAAACTGCGAGATTATCTGGCGAATGCATTACAGGGCCACTCGGCAAGGTTGACGATCAGGAGGGCAGGTAACTATCCCAGAGAGATGTGGAGACGACTGAGTGATAGATATGCATTCTTGGGGCCCATTTCCAGTCACAAGCTGCTACAGGAAATAACAACCAATTCGGACAAACAGGATAGGCTTGGTTTTTACCAAATTTCAGCCTATTTTGACTATTTTTGCAAGGTATTGAAATCAACAGAAATCATCACGATTTCATGAATACTAATGTTTTTATGGATTAAAAACTAGTTTTCCGTTCATTTTGAGTGTCTATACTTGACTTAGTGTTTATTAAGTAACATAACCTGAAATCCACCGATTTCTTCCAAAATTTTTACTGAAGTCCAAATTTTATCTGTCAAAATGCGCAACGGTGGCAAATCTGCTTTTCTATTTTGTTTTAAGAGTAAAACAAGAGTAAAAATTAATTATATTTAGTTTTGACTTTGGTTTATTGACTTAGCGGCGATCGCTCGACACCCGACCACCGGGGGGGGGGGAGGGAATGTGGGGGGAGGGAATGTGGCTGCAGATGAGCGGGACGAGTGTGTAATGCGCTCATGCGTATTTCTGCTAAGCAGCTGCAAACAATTGCGTCACAAAATAAAGAAACATAATATAAAACATTTTATGAACAACTGACCACCAACAGCAGTAAGAGGGGGGGGGGGTGTTGCTCTCAAAAATGCAACTGTCACAACAGCTGAAAATGTGGTTTTGTATTTAGTTGTAAGAGTAAAGCAAGATAAATAATGAATTCTATTTATTTTTGACTTTAGTTCGTTGACTTAGCGGCGCGGCGCGACAGCTTGACACCCGACCAACCGGGTGGGCGGGGCTTGGACGTGGCGACAGGCTGGCGGGACGATCACGCGTATTTGCGGCACAGTTTCGGCTTTCGGACAAGGGGGATGTTAAAGTGTTTTGTGGAGTTCAGTTCCAAAGGTTCCCAAGGTACACCAGAAGGCTTATATCGAACACCTGCTGCAGGACCGTGGATTTGCGGAAGCTAAACCGTCCATAACTCCGTGTACCGAACAGGAGCCGCAACCAGCTGATTCATCTGCGTTGTTCCATCAATGGCCATTACGTAAGTTGGCAGGTGAGTTAATTTGGCCCATGTCCCGAACTCAGCCACAGTTGGCGTATGCAGTAAACAGATTGTGCGTTTACATGCACAAGGAGCCAGACGTAGCGTACAGCATGCTTGGAAAGATATACAGATCATTGAAGGAACAACGGGGTCTATTCTTTCCTTCAAATGTTGATTGCCGTACTATTGATCTGCATACGTACGCAGATGCGGATTTGGGCAAATGTAAGTTTATACGACGATCTCGTTCCGGTGAGCTGCAGTTACTCACTGGACCAGTGTTCTGGAGTTCGCGTCGGCAGTCGACAGTGGCGATGTCGACACAAGAGTCGGAGACTATAGCGATGTCTTCCGCGGCAAGAAATACGATCGAAGAGATTGGGATCCCTTTACCGAGACCATCGACTGTCTTTGGAGATAATCAGGGATCTATCTTGACTACAACCAACGGATTTGGTAATCAAAGGTCACAGCATTTGGCCCTGAAGCATCATTACATCGTCGAGTTGGAGAGGAGCGGGCGGATTACCAGCCGGAAGATCAATTCGGCTGACAATTTAACAGACGTGTTCACGAAGGCACTGTCAGCACCGCAATTTACGCGACTCGTTGACCCGTTTATGGTTAGGCTGAGTGATTACGATCTCGACAAAAGTGAGTGATAAAGTAGCGAGTGTCTGATATGAAAGTAAAATGACGAATGAGCTACTTTATGAATTAATTGACATTGACAACGCGAACGAATATAATTTCTACGACTACGATTGAGGGAAAGCAAACTCCGGGGGGAGTAAGAAGTACTACTAGCCCACCTAGAAATGGAGTGACTGAGATCAACAAGATATAGTACTAACTATATCAGGAGTAGTGCATCCCAACTCAACATGGAGAATGGTTATGGCATGATGAAAGCTAAGGAATTCTTCTAATGGAACTTGGGAGTTGAGCGATATCCTGCGAGTGCTCTACGTAAAATGCTAAGGTAGGTACACATAAAGTGATAAGGTAGGTACATTTAGATTGATAAGGTAGGCCATCCAGCGGGCCAGGGGTAATCAACTTTGGGGGGAGTGTAGGACGCAATATTGCAGATATTCGTTTCTATTCCTTAACCGATAATGGAATTTGATTACAGGTGAACATTGTGCAAACACAATACTATTACCATTTTATCATTCCGGACCGGACCATTATTAATTACCATTTAACGATTGATTAATGC
Source organism: Paulinella micropora (assembly GCA_019918135.1). Classification (NCBI taxonomy): domain Eukaryota; phylum Cercozoa; class Imbricatea; order Euglyphida; family Paulinellidae; genus Paulinella; species Paulinella micropora. Next base: position 9,675 of record WBZZ01002332.1, on the reverse strand, counting down.
CATCATCCTATACAGTGAGGAGATGTAGCCATCACATGATGCACAGTAACACATGAAAGATACGTATATAGGGATACACTGTATTACAGTTAACGCTACGCAGTAGAACGTTCACTGTCTACAGTGATTCTCAGTCATTATTATATGTTCTAGATGATCTATGATGTGATCATCCCATCTGATTATGCATCTGCTTTTCTCACCTTCCGTTCTTCCAATTCGTTGTCATTAAAGCTTGTTTTGCATTTGATCAATTTGGATTCCGGATACGAATAATGTCCACATCAACCGTTGATGTCGATATGAGCGCATCTCTTCTGAGGCTGGGGTTGTTCTTCCACCCTCTGTTGTTTGATGGGTGGTTCTTGTACCGGGTCATCGTTCGCCGGTACCTGTTCGCCATTTACAATAAAAGTATATTCGTCATTAGCACTTAAGTCCCTTACCTCAATCTCATGAGGTGCTAGCTCGTAAAGCTCTTCCACAGCAATCTGCCCCGATTGCGGATTGGCTTCGATTATCTGCTCCACGGACAATCCTGCCCATGCACCATCACTTCTGTTCGACAGTCGGTCTCGCCACATAGGCAGCCGGCTTTGGTGTGTAGACGCGAGGCTTGAGCGGGTCACGAGGACGGTTATTATTCGTTGAATTATTCTTTGGGGGACTCATGCGCTTGCCTTTCGCCGGCACGCGCGACTTCTGCTTTCCTCCGTTGCTACTCGATCGCGTCGGGCCTCTCACCTTACATTCCGCACCTGTGTGCGTCGGTTTGTTAGCGCAGTCGGGCCTAAGACAACGAACGCGGCAGTTCTTAACTACGTGATTCGGCTTGCGACAATTAAAGCAAACTCTGCCTTCGTTGGCAAGAAAAACTGAAACGGAAGGTGAAGGGTTACCCATTTTCTTTGGAGGCCGGGGCACGTCCGCCGCTTGCGACATCTCCTGAATTCGTGCACACAATTCATGGTGATCAGGTTTATCGTCATCAGCTTTGGACCAATAAAGTGGCCCACCCACATCTCCGATTAACAAATGTTTCGCTTCTCTAATCCACTGTAATGTGGCTACGCACTTAAATTCATCCGGGAAGTTTAAGTTTCTCTGAGTTAGCTTTGCATACCTATGCGCTTGCCGCTCTATCCAGTCTTCTAGCTTAGTCTTCTCCATTATATTGTCAGTAAACATTTAACAACCAATTCGGACAAACAGGATAGGCTTGGTTTTTACCAAATTTCAGCCTATTTTGACTATTTTTGCAAGGTATTGAAATCAACAGAAATCATCACGATTTCATGAATACTAATGTTTTTATGGATTAAAAACTAGTTTTCCATTCATTTTGAGTGTCTATACTTGACTTAGTGTTTATTAAGTAACATAACCTGAAATCCGTCCGATTTCTTCCAAAATTTTTACTGAAGTCCAAATTTTATCTGTCAAAATGCGCAACGGTGGCAAATCTGCTTTTCTATTTTGTTTTAAGAGTAAAACAAGAGTAAAAATTAATTATATTTAGTTTTGACTTTGGTTTATTGACTTAGCGGCGATCGCTCGACACCCGACCACCGGGGGGGGGGGGGGGGAATGTGGGGGGAGGGAATGTGGCTGCAGATGAGCGGGACGAGTGTGTAATGCGCTCATGCGTATTTCTGCTAAGCAGCTGCAAACAATTGCGTCACAAAATAAAGAAACATAATATAAAACATTTTATGAACAACTGACCACCGACAGCAGTAAGAGGGGGGGGGGGTGTTGCTCTCAAAAATGCAACTGTCACAACAGCTGAAAATGTGGTTTTGTATTTAGTTGTAAGAGTAAAGCAAGATAAATAATGAATTCTATTTATTTTTGACTTTAGTTCGTTGACTTAGCGGCGTGGCGCGACAGCTTGACACCCGACCAACGGGTGGGCGGGGCTTGGACGTGGCGACAGGCTGGCGGGACGATCACGCGTATTTGCGGCAAGCCGCTGCAGTCGATTGCATCACAAAAGGGAAAAGCAAAATGAAAACATGTTGAATGAACACTAGCAGCAGGATTGTCAATGCACACCCGGGGCCCGACCACCGACAGCCCCCCCCCCCCCGGGAGGGGGGGCGGGGTTGGTGATAAATCAGTCAATCGCCCCTGTGCAACTCCGCAGAGCCGCTGCAATCAACGTCGTTGGTTCAT
>WBZZ01002332.1:0-2500 GCA_019918135.1 Paulinella micropora | reverse complement strand
ATGAGTGTTCTTGAGTTGGAGGTTGAGAGCAACGATACAACTACACCTTCAAAACGGGTCGGGTCGGTCACCGGAACCTTTTTTGAAAAAATTTTGGCACAGCCACAATTTAGCACCTGACGTTTTTGTGGGTCAAGCATGTCAACTTCCTCCCTGTGCACATTTTTTATTTGTTGTCTTTCCTTGCTGGAAACACATTTCCTGGTTTATTGAGAACATTACAAGACAAGGAAACTTAAAAGTTTTCCAAAAACGAACGGTTTCGAGACGTGAAAGTGGATAGAATTTTTGGATCGACCGACCATGTTTGTTTGAATAAATCTCGAAACATAGACGGAGGAGGAAGGTTCTACCGATGAGATTATGGACATGACCTTTTAATGCATAGTAAAGCCAATTACCCAATTATCGGCAGTACTGAACATTATCTCTATTGTGTATGTGTTTGTCTGTGTGTGGGTGTTGCAAAAACCTTTCGTTGCAAATTTTGATCCTTTGTTGTGTTCGCTGTAAGTATTCTTTTTTCTTAGACCTGCATGTCCTGATATTTCACGAACATGGAAAGACAGGGAAACTAAACAGCTTCTACAAAGAAAATCGTTTAGAGATGTGAAAGAGAATGTAAGTTTCTGATCAAGCAATATTTTTTTATTCCAAATTTTATGTGTTTCTTGCAGTTGTCGTTATTGCTCTCTTTTGTTGAAATTGTATTTCCTTATATTTCATGAACATTTAAAGAAAAATAAACTTAAAATCTTTGAAAAAGAATGTTGTTCTGAGACATTGAAGTGGATGCAAATTTTGGATTTTCTTCTTCTTTTTCTTCTTCTTCTTCTTCTTCTTCTTCCTTCTTTTTGTTTTTGTGTTGTTGTTGTTGTTGTTCTTCTTCTTCTTCTTCTTCTGTTGTTGTTGTTGTTCTTCTTCTTCTTCTTCTTCTTCCTCTTCTTCTTCTTCTTCTTCTTCTTCTTCTTCCTTTTCTTTCTTTCTTTCTTCTTCTTCTTTTTCTTCTTCTTCTTCTTCTTCTTCTTCTTCTTCTTCTTCCTTCTTCTTCCTTCTTCTTCCTTCTTCTTCCTTCTTCTTCTTCTTCTTCTTCTTCTGTTTCATCTTCTTCTGTTGCTATTGATGTTGTTGTGTTTCTTCTTCTTCTTCTTCTTCTTCTTCTTCTTCTTCTTCCTTGTTCTTCTTCTTCTTCTTCTTCTTCTTTGTTCTTCTTCTTTGTTCTTCTTCTTTGTTCTTCTTCTTCTTCTTCTTCTTCTTCTTTCTTCTTCTTCTTCTTCTTCTTCTTCTTCTTCTTTTTTCTTCTTGTTGTTGTTCTTCTTACTTCTTCTTCTTCTTCTTCTTCTTTTTCTTCTTCTTGTTCTTCTTCTTTTCTTCTTCTTCTTCTTCTTCTTCTTCTCTTCTTCTTCTTTGGTGTTGTCTTCTTCTTCTTCTTCTTCTTCTTCTTCTTCTTCTTCTTCGTCTTCTGTTTCATCTTCTTCTGTTGTTATTGATGTTGTTGTGTTTCTTCTTCTTCTTCTTCTTTCTTCTTCTTCTTTCTTCTTCTTCTTTCTTCTTCTTCTTTCTTCTTCTTCTTATTCTTCTTATTCTTCTTCTTCTTCTTCTTGTTCTTGTGTTGTTGTTGTTGTTCTTCTTCTTCTTCTTCTTCTTCTTCTTCTGTTCTTCTTCTTCTTCTTCTTCTTCTTCTTCTTGGTGTTGTCTTCTTCTTCTTCTTCTTCGTCTTCTTCTGTTTCATCTTCTTCTGTTGTTATTGATGTTGTTGTGTTTCTTCTTCTTCTTCTTCTTCTTCTTCTTTCTTCTTCTTTCTTTCTTCCTTCTTCTTCTTCTTCTTCTTCTTCTTCTTTTCTTTTTTTTTTTTTCTTCTCTTCTTCTTCTTCTTCTTTTTTTTCTTCTTTTTCTTTCTTCTTCTTCTTCTTCTTGTTCTTCTTGTTCTTCTTGTTCTTCTTGTTCTTCTTCTTCTTCTTTTTCTTTTTCTTCTAATATATGTTGTTTATTGTTCTTCTTCTTCTTCTTCTTCTTTCTTTCTTCTTTTTCTTCTTTTTCTTTTTTATTATTTTTTCTCTTCTTCTTCTTCTTATTATTTTTTTTATATTATTATTATTATTTTTTTTTTTTTTTTTTTTTTTTATTATGTATAGTTAGTTATTTAATCTTGTTCCATTCATTCTTCATTTTTCTTAAAAAAATCTTCTCTTTTTCTTTCTTTTTTTTTGGGGGGTTATTATTTATCTCATTCTTCTTCTCTATTATATGGCTATTAGAAATTCATTATTAAGTTATTATTATTTTATTATTATTATTATTATATTATTATTATGGACACCGTGATAGCCCAGTGGTCAAGTTCTACCATCTGGGCCCTGTCGCCAGTTCGATTCCCGTCGGTGCCACCAGTATTTTCATTAAACATACCGATCCGTCTGGACCAGTATTTTCATTGAACATACCGGCCCGTCTGGAAGTGTTGGAACTGCCCTTGCGGGGTGTCATTAGAGCTTATCGT
>WBZZ01002331.1:290000-294300 GCA_019918135.1 Paulinella micropora | reverse complement strand
GCCATCAACCATCGCCATTCCGCCTCTAGACAAGCTATAAAACGGCACCTAGTGCTCGGCCCAGACCTCGACCGCACCCAACAACCCACCCACATGATGATCATCGCCGAAGAAGGTAAACCCACCCCGATCCCACCTGAAATCGACATAACTCTCGCATGGTCCACCCTCGGCGAGACCGGAGAAACATGCAGTCAGGACCGAATTCACCCAACGGCGGCACTGGCCAAAGAACTACAAGAGGCCAGACTCCCCTGGAAACAGGATTTGATATTCACACCTCACGTCACATCCCCACGCGTGTTCCTCGTAGAAGCCACAACTCACACAGACGAATTGCTAGTCGGAATGGACCAATCTATACACGCAAATGCATCAGTGGAATGTATTCGACTGACCCTGGTGCAAAGATGGCAAAAGAATCAATCCCCCCTACAACCCCAAGGACAGATCTAGAGGAGAGGACCCTCCTATCGAATGGCCACTAATACAGTGGATGGCTACCAATCCCCCGGGTATAAACCACGAGCCATCTACGAACACAAATACTTTGAATACCAACGACTAATCCAAGATCTCCAGCTGGGGGCATCTGGTCAATGCACATCCAACCTGCTAATGATAGCTATGGGAGCGAAAGGTTACATCCCGGCCTTAGGATATAAAGCAATTCAGGAAGACTTCTCTAAAGCGCAAGCCACCTCAGTCTACCGCGACCTCACTGAGCTCTGCCATGACCACATCCTCACGATCTGGAAATTAGTGCATGCATGCACGACGCCCGCGATCCACCCTCTTACTTCCCAAGCCGGACACCCCAACGACGAGCCCGGCCAAGAACAACCATAGGAAAAACTCAACCTCAACCATCAAGGAACGCCTCTGCCAGCCAACCGATGTCCAACAAACTTGCGTGCATAGATTGGTCCCGCCTGAAAATATCTGTTAGATGGTCGATGTGCTCTTCCATCGTATTGGAGTACACGATAATGTCATCGATGTAACAAAATGCGTACTCTCCCGCCTTCTGTCCTCTTCTCCTCATGAAACCTCCCTCTGTCTGGTCATTATATTTGCTACTCAGCATGCTTTGCATCGCTTTCTGAAAGAGTCCCGGGGCCTGTTTGAGTCCCATCGGAAGTACTTTCCACTGATATATCTCCATTCCTACTACAAATGCAGTCAGCCATCTGGACTTTTCATCCAGTGGAATTTGCCAGAAGCCATTCTTCAGATCAATGACTGAGTATAGCTTGGCGTTCCTCAATACTCGCCTTCCTTCTTCAAGAGTAGGTAATGGATTTCGTTCCTCCTCTAAAATTTTATTGACGCGGGCATAGTTAACCGTTAAGCGCCATTATCCTCCCGGTTTAGGCATCAGTCTCGGTTGGGAAACTATTGGAGATGTCGATCTCTCAATGAAATCCTCATCGAGTAACTGCAGTGCTTGTTCTTCTGCGATCTTATACTCAGATTTGCCTGTCGTGGCGCCAGGGAAGGCTCAGCACCTGGTATTTTACAAATAACAGCGGTGAAGTCTTCCGGCTTGACACCTCCCGCTTGAGGGGGGTCAAAAACCATTTTGTACGCCTTCAATCTCTCTTTCAAAACCTCTTTCTACTTCTCTGTACCTGCTCCTCCTGTGACATTCTCTTGTGATGCTTGAGGGGTGCTCTGTCCTCCTCCAAGCCCAACTCTTCTTCTGATATATCGTCCATTCCCATTTTTTCATATGTGGCAGTGTCTGGTTCGTCGTCCTCCGCCAGACCTACCAACATATCTATTAATCTCGCATATTGCAACGGAGCTTTTCGGGTGTAGAAACCATCGAAGCTTGTGAATGCTTGAGGAATCAATTTCAACTTGTCCTGGTCTCTGAGCTTCCGCTTGTATGCACTGTTCTGCTCACGAGTCCCGAGACGACAAGCCACCACTAAGTGTTGCTTCCGTGAGGGCACCGGTATCGGATGATCAATAAGCCGGTCCCGTATCTCCTGCGCCCATATCGCCTTCTCATTATACGGGAGTATGACAGTATATGGTTTATTATTTTCAAAAAGAGTGTGCAGGCACTTTTTCACTTCTGTCAGTGAGCGCGGCCACGTAGGCTCGTCACCCCAAAGTTCGGTAATAAAGCGTTTAATATCTTCTGCCGGGAAATCAGGGAGTCGTCCCCTTCTCCTCAGTATAAACTCCTGTCTGTCCTTCTCTTCCACCTTCACGTGAAAGCAATACCCGTTGGTAATATATACATCGGCCCCTGCTCCTTCTTCAAATCTCGCCAACGATTAGCACCTTTTTCCCATGCATATAATATTCTCTTTCCTCTTTTCAATGAGATCGTCTATCGACTTTTTATCCCATTGTGTAGAAACTGTAGCAGTATATACATCAGCCTCTCTCTTGTCTGACAGGTTTGAACTATCTTTAGACACCGCGTCCGTTGGCATATATGCTTCATATGCGTGTGTAATGGCCACCTGTTTCCCTTCCGATGCTACCCCTAGGTGTAGGGCCTTGGAGAGAGTCAATAGCGTGGAGAGAGTCGACAGTATATTCTTCTCCTGGCTCTACGCTGTAAATGACTCTTTTGGCGGCGCAATCAATCACTACGTTCATGTTCGCCAGTTGGTTGTAAGACAAAAGAACATACTTGTCCGGATTTCAATTTAAAATTTAAAGTGATGATGCACGTTATATCAGTCCGACTACTAACTCCTTTCAAGGTGCCAGATGATTTTTCCATATTAGTTTCTAAGCACGCATGGTGTTTCGTAGTAAATTTCAGGCCGACAATATTAATATTCGCCATAGTATCATTACAAGCGTTTATAAAGGTATTTAATGTTTCACAAAAAAGGTTCGTATAGCATACAGCGTCTGGCTGGTGATTTTTTAAGGCCGATACAAGGAGCTTGTGTTCTAAAATCTGTATCTTTTTCTCGAGGTTCGCCTCCTCCTCCCTTTCCGTAGTTTTTGTAATGTCTTTTTGGGTATTGTTCACAGGCGAATGATGATTGTCCTTGCTTTCTCTGTTTGAGACAGTGAGGAGAGGTTGATGTCCTCCATCCTCCTTGTCTATTGTCTGTCTCGGCAAGTTGATAAGATTGATTGCAGGTTCTATTCTTACTTTCTTCGGCTGTGGTTGCGACAGGCCCGCCTGCTTTCTCTTTGCCAGCGCTTTACTCGCCTGCATATTAACAGCATGTTTGTTGTCGTGATGGGTGTACTGGTATTGTATTACCTTTGAGTTGGTCTGTGGCATGCTGTGGGCTCTTAGACTCACTGGTACCCTTGGTTGGGACATGCACAACGGTGTATCGTGCAATGCATGTTGTTCTGTTTTCTCCCTCCTTCTCTAGTCATTGGACTACCTCAAATCTGTTACCTGAGTCAGCATCAGTGTCGGTAGTGGTTGCGCCTGATATCGCATAGGCCTGTGGTGCTGAGGAACTAGAGCTTGAGCTCGAGCAGTCTGCACAGCCCCCATCTCTGCAGTACGGGCGCTCTGCGCTGCCGTATCCACCTCGGCCAGCCCATCTTCCTCCTCCTCTACCTTGAAATACATCTCTTCCTCCTCCTCTTCTCACAAATCATCTCCCCCCCCCCCCACGCGAGTGTATGTGCCTCGTGCGAAAGGGGCTCCTCCTCCTCGATTGATGCCTCCTGCTCTTCCTCGTGTTCCACCTCTTCCTCCAATTGCGGCTTCTATGGTTGCAGTCTTCTGATCATCTCTAGCGAAAAGAGAATTGATCGCGTCAGCTAGTTTCCACCCCTGATCATTGCGCAGTAGGGGCAGAACTGCAACTGTGTTGGTTTCGTCCGACCGTACGTTGTTGAGGAGTGTGTTTCGGATGAGGGTGTCATCGACATCGTGGTTGTACGTGCATTTCTTATTTGTGTGTTTGAAGCATTGTGCCCGTGCCCACCAACGAATACAAGGTGTGTTAGCTTCACGACTGTTCTCTCTTGGTCGCTTTCCTAGAGATAGATGCGTATGTGCGGCTTGCGGTTGAGCAGAAGCCAATGCAGAACCTATCAATGATGCTGTCTGGCTGTCGAGCCTCTGACAAGCGGTCATTACTTCAGTTCACAACATTTTTGGACTCACTGCCTTAGTCGTGGCCTCAAAAACGCTCATCTCCAAAAAGTTCAAGTGCCTAACCTTGTCGAAGGTTTTGCAGTCTTGCATAAGCAGTGTGAGATTATTTTTGTTGTAGATGTGCAAAGCACTGAGGAAATATAGGAATATTGCTTTGTGGTTATAAAAGAGTGTACTGTGTGCCCACATTTGTTAAGA
>WBZZ01002331.1:260000-262500 GCA_019918135.1 Paulinella micropora | reverse complement strand
AAGAGAAAAGAGGTAATAAGTTGTATAGCTATATTAGGTGCAACCCCCCTTCTTATTCCCATAGTAAGTACCATATTGATGCACTGCTTAGCTTTTTTAATCCTATCAGCCTTCATCATTTTTCAAGACAAATTTTTATCACAAATAACTCCCAAATATTTGTAGGCTTCTGCCTCCAGGACATTTTGTCCCATGAGAGTCCAATTGTGAGTGACTGTATTATTCTTCTTATTAAAAATAACATTTAGATTTGTCTGGATTAAATTCAGCATTATTATCTTTAGCCCACATAGCACAAACATCTAATTGTTTCTGCAAATCATGGGCAGAGTTAGACAATAAGACAATGTCATCAATATATAAGAGGCAACCTAACGATAGAGAAAAGGACAGTTCCTTGTCTTGAGCACAGTTCCTTGTCTTGAGCAAAGAGTGTAACTCCTTTAGTAGAAGAACATAGTTTATTGGCTAAATCAGAGGTATAAAGACAGTATAATAGAGGGGACAGAGGGCATCCTTGCTTTACACCTCTATTGGTATCAAACCAAGGGGACATGCCTTCAGCCGTATCTACTCTATTCTGTACTCTGGCATAAAGACCTGTCAGGGCGGACAGGAAAAAAGAAGATATACCCAAACTTTCTAGTTTCCTCCACAACATGTCTCTCTCCACAGAATCAAACGCTTTAGAGACATTAAGAAAGGCAGCAAAAGTTGGACCTTTGTGATTAGTGATAACTTCGTGAAGAAAGATTTGGTGCTGACTTCCCCTCCCTTTACGAGCACCACCCTGTTCAACAGGCAAAAGATTAGATGAATCTACCCACGCTTTCAATCTATTCAATAAAAGCGTAGCATAAAACTTATCAATAACAGACAACAGTGTAACCGGTCTGTACTGAGAGGCATTTAGCCTATCTCCTTTACCTGTATAAATAGGTTTTATTATTCCTTTTGTACAATCCAAAGGTTTCGTGCCTGTTTGTAAACATCTATTAAATAAGAGTACGAAAAACTGTTTGACATTTGGTGCAGAGTTCAATAAATTAAGAAACAGTTCACCAGAAATGCCATCCTGTCCAACACTCTTATTAGGCTTTAAAGAAGACTCAGCCTCTTTAATCTCATCATCAGAAAAACGATGTTTTATCATATATAATAATTATTATTATTACCAAAACTTTGAGTAAGGTCAGGCTGAACAATAGGAGAAAGGATATGTGGAGTAGGGGCCATCATATTGGATGGTCTATTAATTGGGACTGATACTGTTTTGCAAATAACTCAGCCACCCATTCCTTTCACTACCATCCCATTGTCTGCTTCCAGTTGCATAGGACTGCTGCTTTCCTGATTGAGAAACCTTTTGAGAATGGACCGAGCCTTCTTAGGGTTTCGTTTCATATCAGCTTGACTTGTAAGAGATCTTTTTTCCGTCTCTCATTCTTAGCATAATTTACTCTTTTTTGTATTTCCTTGTTTATCATTAATTTATCCTTACTCTTTGTCTGTCCTGCAATGAAGCTGTGTTCAGCAGGATACTTCGCAAAAGTTTGTTTTTCTTTACTTTAAAGCTTGATTTCAGAATCCTGTATGAAACCAGGATGTTTCCTCATTGTATTGCTGCTGTTTTTCTTTGCCACTTTGTCAAGTATAGGGCAGTAAGTGCCATAGAAGAAGGTCAGAAGGTCAACAGAAGCTTCATTAAATGAACAGGCACCACTGGAAATAAATGGTCCACTGAATTCATGTCCACCTTCCTTTCAGGATCCACTCAAAGAGAAGTTTTCTGGGGTGGCACTCAAGCCGAAAAAAGTTTCGTCTTTCTTTTTTGCTCTAGCCGCAAAACCCAGCGGATTTTTGTTGAGTTCTTTTAATCTTTTTCTTCGTTTGTTCGTTCCATGGACAGGCACCGTAGTAAATGCAAATTTACTAAATGAGTACTTAAATGACAGAGGTGTATACAGGATGTTATACATTCACCAAAAGTCGAAACATAAGTAACAGTCGAGGTGGTTTTTAGTTTTTGAACCTCTAGTTTTTGCCCTCTCATGTCCCTGTTGAACTGTACTTCATGCGTCCCCTACATTTCCACAACAAGAGGCAACTAAAGTGCAGCATGCATACATGGTTCAGCGTAAAACTACCATAATATGAAGAAAAATGAAACCTAGGAATTCGTTAAGTGCGATATAGCGATGATAAAAACTGGAGCCCCTTGCGAGATGCTGTTTACTGCCTCGGTGTATGATATAAATTTTCTCTCGTGTTGCACTGCATCCTGCACTTGCGATTGCAAATCCCAATGTGCGATGCATGCTCATGTTTCCCATAATATTCACGTTGTATCTTATTGCTTTATTGTATGTATTGTATTCAAGTGCTTATGCATTTTATGTCTGTCTGTCTGTCTGTCTGTCTGTTTTTCTGTCTGTATGTCTGTATGTCTGTCTGTATGTATGTATGTATGTACGCATGTAAGATCTTATGTATGCATGCA
>WBZZ01002331.1:217500-220000 GCA_019918135.1 Paulinella micropora | reverse complement strand
ATTATTATTATTATTATTATCATTACTGCGTACGACAGCAACGGCTACCTTGATCAACAATAGTAATAGTAATGATAATAATAATAATAATAATAATAATAATAATAATAATAATAATAATAATAATAATAATAATAATAATAGTGCTTCTCTGTCAATGGCTGATGCAAATCTGCACATGCGCCTCCATCGTCTCACCCGTGAGGGGAGTACGAAGAATTGACGATAGGCTCTAATGACACCCCCGCAAGGGCAGTTCCAACACTTCCAGACGGACCGGTATGTTCAATGAAAATACTGGTGGCACCGACGGGAATCGAACTGGCGACAGGGCCCAGACGGTAGAACTTGACCACTGGGCTATCACGGTGTCCAAAATAATAATAATAATAATGATAATAATAATAATAATTAATGGTTATAATAATAATAATAATAATAATAATAATAATAATAATGACAATAATAATAATAATAATAATAATAATAATAATAATAATAATAATAATAATAATATATGTGTGTATTTGTACAGGGCCGAGATCGTACGGCTCCATGCAAAATGGTATCATACAAACTTTAGCTAAGACGGGGATAGAGTAAGTACTTATTGGTCACCTCCACAAAATGTGGTCAGGTTACCGACAAAACAAAATTTGACGTGTTTTGTGGGCTCGCCGGCCGGCCCGGCTCGCCCGCAAACACGTTAATTTGTGGTTAGCCATAATATACTATCGTTAACAACGGGAGTCAAGGGGCAAAACTGTCAAAATTGGAGCGTGTTGTTCTCACTGAACATTTGAGAATGCGAACATGCTCTGTGCAAGTGTCGTAAAATAGTAGTAGCGAAAGTGGGTTTGAGGAAGAGAAGGAGAATTAGGAGAAGGAGAAGGAGGAGCAGGAGGAGCAGGAGCAGGAGCAGGAGCAGGAGGAGGAGGAGAAAGAGCAGGAGGAGGAGCACGTGGAGGAGAAGGAGGAGGAAGAGAAGAAGGAGGAGTAGCAGCAGCAGGAGAAAGAAAATTTAAAATCAAAGGGTTAGGCAGCTGAGGGGAAAAAATTAATAGTATTATCATTTTTTTTTTTCAGATTCACCAAATGAAATAATAGGTACCCTAATAGTAATTACGCAATAATACGTGGTTAGCTCTCTAGTAAGTAAAGCACATACAGATAGATAGATAGATAGATAGATAGATAGATAGATAGATAGATAGATAGATAGATAGATAGATAGATAGATAGATAGATAGAGATAGAGATAGATTGATAGATAGATAGATAGATAGATAGATAGATAGATAGATAGATATATAGATAGATAGACAGACAGACAGACAGACAGATGGATAGATAGATGAAATATCGACTAATGTCAGAAAAAAGGAGCTTCTGATTTCGTCAACCAGGAAGTCTGTGGGTAAAGTATTAACCCGATGCCCAGCTAAGCCGTGATGTTTGCACGGAAGGGACTGATACAGGCAATACCAAAGCTTCCTAGTAGCAGGCGGGGCCAGGGCTCGTTCCATAAAGCGCCCCTTGCAGAACGAGCTCCCACCTTCATTACAGAGGGCCCAGTAAGCAGATGGAGTTTCGAGACTGTTCGACAGTCTAGTATAAACCGACAGAGCACTGTGGGTTTTATTCCGGGCTCAACAAGCGAGAAAGGGCACCCTGAGGGAACAGGATTGTGCTTCCCGTCGCTATTTCGGCATATGACTTATAGGCGTATGGCTAGGCACACAAAAGGCACCTCACCACGGGCCCAGCACACCCACACCATCCCCTAATTCTCTGTCTGTCGACAGATGGCACCCATTTCAAAAAATCAAGCCCAAGAGGAGATAGATAGATAGATAGATAGATAGATAGATAGATAGATAGATAGGTAGGTAGGTAACAGACTCAAATATACAATGTACTTGGTTGTTTCAAATAAAAGTTGCCCAGTGTGAAAAGAATAGGAGGCCGACAAGTCAGATGTATGTATGCATGTATGTATGTATGTATGTATGTATGTAGAGTTGAATTCTGACCTGCTACCTCTTTTTTTTTTTTTTTTTTTTTTTTTGCAAACACTTTTGATAAAATACTTGACTTGTCACTAGCAAGAATAAGTCACCGGGAAAATGGAAGTGGTATTATATTAAGAGATACACAGTACAAAAAGAGAAAAGTGAATTTAATAGTGCTTCTCTGTCAATGGCTGATGCATTTCTGCACATGCGCCTCCATCGTCTCACCCGTGAGGGGAGTACGAAGAATTGACGATAGGCTCTAATGACACCCCCGCACGGGCAGTTCCAACACTTCCAGACGGACCGGTATGTTCAATGAAAATACTGGTGGCACCGACGGGAATCGAACTGGCGACAGGGCCCAGATGGTAGAAATTGACCACTGGCCTATCACGGTGACCATAATGAATTTAATAATAATAATAATAATAATAATAATAATAATAATAATAATAATAATAATAATAATAATAATAATAATGATA
>WBZZ01002331.1:157500-177500 GCA_019918135.1 Paulinella micropora | reverse complement strand
TAAGAGGTTTTTCGTGCTTGTAGTATAATAAGCAATAACTTCTGAGCCAGGCCTCATGCCCGAAAGCTGTGTGATGGCATGGTCTCCAAGCTCAAAGACGTGACGAGAGCTTTTGAAGGAGCTATCATACAAGTAAAACTGACCAGAATCAGTTGAAAGAGAAGTTTCTAGCCATTTGGTACATTTTGAATTTATTTCCAGCTCTTTGTTCGCAGCAAATCGTGCTTTTTATTTCTTGTGCACTAGCTTGTTTGAAAGCTCTCATCAATAACCTTCTAACAAGCCGTGACAGAGGTTTTTGCAAACAGCGCTTGTAATCATGGTTTGTTGCGTTTAGCAACTAAAAAGTTCTCTTGGAAATTCGATGAACGTGTCACTTTGTTATGGATTTATATGTGCGCGTATTGTGCTCAGCTTGATAAGGAGTCTCGCTTAAAGACAGCAGCATTTTGTATCAACCAAGTGCTGCGTGGGAAATCGAAGACCGCAGGAGGCTTTACTTGGACCAAGGCGATCGATGGAACGGCAGGAAAGACAGAAAAGGCTGGGCAAGACAAAGAGAGAAAGGAAGGAGAAGAGCGAGCAAAGCAAGAAGGAGAGGCGCAACTGAGATCAGAGGTAGCAGAAGGGGAAGACGGAACTCGACGAGGAGCGATGGAGAAAAGAGAAGGAAAAGAAGAAGTCCAGGAAGAAGGGAGGAAGAAGTCAGAAGGAGGGGGAGAAGGGGAAGGAGAAGGAGAAGGAGGAGAAGGAGAAGGAGAATGGGATGGACAAGGAGAAGGACAAGGAGAAGGAGGAGGAGAAGGAGGAGGATTGAAGAAGAGTCTGAAAAAGCCAGTGAAGCGGGAAAAGGAGAGCAAGGAAGGAGGCAAGAGCAAGGAGAACGAAAAGGAGAAGGAGATGAAGAAGAAGGAGAAGGGGAAGGAAAAGGAGAAAGAGAAAGAGAAGGAGAAGGAGAAGGAGCAAGTACCGTCGAAGAGGCACCAGCAGTCACGAGAGGAAAAGGTAAGTGTCATAGTGTATTTGTTTTTGATACCTACCTACCTTACCTACCTACCTATATTGCCTACCTCCCTAGCTGCCTATCTTTCAATCTTTCTATATATTTTTGTATCTACCTACCTGTCTATGTATCTACCAGCATACCCGTCTGCCTATCTGTCTATCTTTTATCTTAGGAAACAGACGGGCGGGAAAGAAAGCGAAGGAAAATCGACCAGCCAGCATTCACCCCGTTGGAAAAGTGGGTGGAGCTTGTCATGACTCGTCACACCGCCAGCTTCGACCTTGCGGCTTCTAACGATTCGTTACATGATGTCAATAAAGGCCCTTAGGAATAGGAATCGTTTTCTTCTTCTTCTTCTTCTTCTTCTTCTTCTTCTTCTTCTTCTTCTTCTTCTTCCTCCTCTTCTTCTTCCTCCTCCTCTTCTTCTTCTTCTTCTTCTTCTTCTTCTTCTTCTTCTTCTTCTTCTTCTTCTTCTTCTTCTTGACTACAGGAAGAAACAACTCTGAAAATCTCACCGTCCTTTAAAAACTCACTGTCCCGGACGGCGAGCCACACTGGGGACAGTGAACTGTGAGCTGGCTAACCCACTGCGTGATCGTTCTCGCCGTATTGTTTGTTTACAGGTTTTCTGTTGCAAGTGTGGTACACCCACCACCACTTTTCTCACGATTACTGAGACGGGTCCTACAGCTAATACATTTTTGGCTGTGATAGCGTGCTGGGCAAAAAAACACCATTTACCACCCACCACTTAGCACTGCGGGCGAAACTGTCCAGCAATCAATTTAATCAATTTGACCTTGTCAATTGTTATTGCAACACTTTTGATATTAATACTGTGTCTAACAGTGTCATGGACAATCAATTCTCTGAACTACCTGTCATGCGTAAAGTTGATAGTAAAAACGAGTGTGATGCGCCCAAGCTGACTACCAGCACGACCCCCGATACCGCCCATGTGCAGACCACCAGGCATCTCTCAAGAATCCTCTCAGTAAATGCAACTCAAGCTCTGTCGTCTATAGATGGATCAGGGTCATTAAACTCCTTTCGTTTGGAGATAACAGATGCAAACCAGAGGCCCCGGTGTGTGTGTGTGTGTTTGGGAGGGGGGGGGGGGGGGGGGGGTTCAAACCGGGATAGTATATCTTTTCGACTTCGTCTGGGAACTGGCGGGAATTGTTTGTTCTTACTATTGGTAACTTAGTCATCGTTCTGCGAAGTGACTATAACCTGTCAAACTATCCTGTCGATCATTTCTGCCCGCTTTGTACTTGGCTAACCGCTTCGTTTCCTTTCTGTTAGAACTGTTGGAATGTTTGCATCATTTTTCTTTGTCATTTCAGTACGTAGACATGACTAGGTTTTTTACTTTCACTATTCGGTGGCTTGACAGGTTGTGTTGCGATCGTCACCGTCTGCACTGAGTCTTTCCGTTGGATTACTAACTTTGCATGGCCTTGCCCTTGCAGATGCTGCCAATACAAAATCTTGAAGCCGGCTGTTGTCAAGTTTGGTCGTTTTTAAATATTAATATTTTGGCTTCGTGTGTGTGTTCCAGCCAGGATCATTAGGAACTGTAACTCTACTTCAACTACTAATACCTTCAAGAAATACTATATTAAATACTATGACTCACTGCCGGGGGCCCCGACTCCAACTCCAAACCTGGACTTTGACCGGTTTCCGTATACCCACTCACCAACCTAATTATTAATACAATAATTTCTGCCAAACTTACCTAGAAGGACTTTACCTCTACTCCAATTACTATCAACTTCAAGACAAACTGTATTTTCTCACAAGGAACTTAGACACTGGCTGCTCCAATTCATGAGGAGTTCTATACATGCTCCAGTACTATCCCAAACTTCACTTCGTAACTAACTTATCATGGAACCGCCGACAATTCTAATGTAATACGATACAATTTAATCCAATATATCTTACTTTCACTTTTTCAAGTTGCCAGTATTTTTTCACCCCAGGTGCACTGGAATTCCTTTTCGCCTGCCAGTTGAATCAAGTTATATTCTTCCCACTGGCTGTACGATTTGTCCTTCCACTTTAGCCTACCTACATCCGTTACTACAGAACCAAAACCAGTTCAATACCACAGCCTTCCCATTCAGAACCTTCGTCGTGAACTTACCTCACAAGCCCTGGAGAAAGAACGCACGTACAAACCCTTACTCTACTCAAAAACCCGGCAGCCCTTATACTTATCAAACCTTGAACCCGGTAGCCTGAGCCCTTACTCAACCCTACCTTTGAACCTAATTAACCTCGGCAAAGGGGCGAGCACTGTTACTCGTGGTCCGGTAAACACCTGTCAATAAATAACCATTTCTGAAAGGCCAACTTTCAGCTCTTCACATAAAACGTTATCCCTAGCTTTTTTGTCAAAAGGCCAAACACCCTTCAATTTTTGCCCGTTCTGCATAGGCCACTTACTGTGCTGGCATATTAATACGAGTCTGCAAAATCATATGATTGTCACCGACGAACTCATCTTCCGTGGCAAAGCCGTAAGCGCACAGTCCTGCATCCCCGTATTCGAACTTGCCATAATAATGAATGATGTTATTTCACCCTTTCTTCCTGAGCCGGCTTCGTAAGGGTTGACCTAACGACTGCCATATGGTAGGAGGAAGTTTCATTGGAATCCCAGTGCCTTTTCGAATCTAAGAAAAAGGAATAAAAATCCAAACATTACCGCATCATGAACTCGCTCTCAGTTATCTATCAGTTAATGAAGCAGAAGCCTCCAAAAAATAATGGCGGCCCTCTGGCCCTCTGCCCGGAGTCGGCTAACCGTTGGAAGGCTTACAAACGCAGTAAGGAAACATGTCGCCTACAACCAGCACTAAGCCCTGAGAGACACAGGCTCATGCTCGGAACCCGCAAGCAAAAACGTTAACCATAAGGATGCCCGGACGCCTAGGGCACGGAGCCGTGGGAGGGGAAGGCTACCCTCAGAAAGGGATCCGGAATCCTTGCACAGGAGTAAGCCTTCCCCAATGACCCTCGGTTCCTCCCACAGGCCTAGGCGATTACTAAAACAAACAGGACCGGAACACGAGGGACCATCTCAACATCAGGGACAACACACAAAAACACCCATGTCTTCTCATCCTGTCGGTTATACGTCTGTCCAGGTCCATTTGCTTTGCCTTGTCTGTATGGTCGTCCCCTCGTTCCTGTCCCCTTGACGTATCGAGTTTATCTTTGCTCCGATATTCCTGCTTATGCTGACTGCCTCTGGTATGCCTAGTATGCCTACCTCTGTCTATGATGCCAAGCTGAATACCCGTCTTTCGCCTCTCTTTTGCTTCTCTCTCATCTAATAACCTCGGATTCCCTTACCATCTCTCCCACTCTCTTGTCGTGTACCCCTTGTTCTCGTATCTCTCTCTCTCTCTCTCTCTCTCTCTCTCTCTCTCTCTCTCTTTCGACTTATCTCTCTCTGCCTCTCTCTCTCTCTCACTCTCTCTCTCTCTCTCTCTCTCGTTCTTTCTCTCTCTCTCTCTCTCTCTCTCTCTCTCTATGTCTGTAACTCTCTCTCTCTCTCTCTCTCTCTCTCTCTCTCTTTCTCTCTATCCCTCTCTCTCTCTCTCGTCCTCTCGTATCAAACATATATCTTTCTGGCTGTCCTACTCTCTCTCTCTCTCTCTCACACACACACACACACACACACACACGATTCCTCTTTGTCTCGCTCTTTCTCTTTCGTTCTCTCCGTCTATCACTCTCTCTCTCTCTCAATATCCCTCTCTGTCTCGCTATTTCTCTTTCGTTCTCTCCGTCTATCTCTCTCTCTCTCTCTCTCTCTCTCTCTCTCTCGACCATCTTGCTGCGGCTCTCCCATACCTCTCTCTCTTCTTGCTCGTTCTGTATCTCGCTCCCTTTCTCATTGTCCCTCCTTTCTCTCTCGTTTCTTCTTTTTTCATGCCTGTCCTTCGTCCTTGTCTCTTGTGCTGCTCCTGCAGCTATCCCCTTCGTGTCTGCCATCAATCAGAGTAGTATCTATCTCTCTAACGATCTATCCATCTACCTACCCACCTATCTATCTATCTATCTATCTATCTATCTATCTATCTATCTATCTATCTATCTATCTATCTATCTATCTATCTATCTATCCACCTATCTATCCCACCCATCATGGACACAGCGCACGGGAATGAGACCGGCCCAGACACGGAACACACACCAACAATAATGTGGTCAAAAGCAACCCCTACCAGGCCCAAATGGCCGGCCCAACCACTAGGCGCAATCCGGATCTTCCTCCCCACAAGGATTGGTTCAGATGCGTGCCAAGAGGGACTGGGACAGCCCAGGGCCTCATCCTCCCCATCCGCAATAACAATGTCTAGGTAGCCTGCCCAACCGTATGGTACGACAAGGGTCTCCCTGCTCACAGGGTAGGCCCGGAAACGGACCACAGGGAATTGGGCAGGCACTGGCATTAAACCCTTCCATACAACACCGACTGAAAAGGAAGGACAGCAGAAACCACCAACACATCACCCCAAAGGACACCGTCCCAGTCTGACCGACCTGCTATTAACAAACATACGGCCCAACACACCCCGCCGATCCCCAACACAGCACACAAACAATGAGCACTAGGCACGATACAACCACTGAAACATACACACACCCAGAGCCAGGCCCTATTCGAGGGCCTCCGACGTGGCATCCAGTACAAGACCAGGGCAACTCACTATCAACCCCTGCTGTCGGCACACCCTCCTAAGGCGGAAGGGATCATAATGGTACCGTCCGTAGGTGCAAACAAGGTGCCTCCAGGGAGGGTTTCCCGATCGGAGAAACCCACACTGAGCAAGGCACCGTATCCATCTGCATCTCGGACAGGAACAAATTTGGCTCCATCCGCCGACAGGGCATTCCAATGTGGAGAAGGGTCGAAATGGTACTGATCAGAGGTGCAGCAAGTGGGGGGGGGGGGGGGGGGGGGGGGCTCCAGAGAGGGTTGTCCAATAGGAACGACCCACACTGTGCAGGCCCACCGCACACATCTGCATCTTGAACAGGAACAGCTTGACCCACTTCACACTGAAATAACAGGGTAATCCCCGAGGTGAAGGACCCCAAGGATCCACCGGACGCGAGCCCCCCCCCCCCCCCCCCCCCCCCCCCCCCCCCCCAGGGGAAGGCTTAACCGGGAATGGACCCCACGGACCACCGGACGCGAGGCTCAGCCCCCCCCCCCCCCCAGGGGAAGGCTTACCCGGGAATGGACTCCACGGACCACACCAATAAGGGAATCACGCCTTCAGACCTCCACGCAAACACGGAGGACTCAAGCGGGGAAAGGGAGAGGAAAACGAAATACAATAACTCACTTACTACCCCACTTTCACAACATATCCACTCACCCCCTCAGGCACCAAGCCCGAAGAACTCACTGCTGAACGACCTCTTCCATGCCTCCACTTTCCTGCAGCCCTAATGCACTGATTAGTGATCCTTCTGCATTGCTGCTGCTTGCTGCTGCTGACATTGCTTTCTTTTTGGCATGTTTCTCCCACATATTCCGGCACTGTCTTGCCAGCCATGTGCAACCTACGTAGGTTTGCACGATGCACTTCCAACTTATGCCCCTTGAGGTCCTCAAATCCACCCTTAAGGTCCTTCCTAACTGCCTCTAGCATCAGGCTTCGTTGAAAGTCTTCCCAGTCTTCCCTACCGCTATAGCAAGGTATGTTTGTCGACGCTTTTCCATTTCTCTGTTTTTCAGACACCGAAAGTCACCTCTATATTCCAGAAAGATGGTTGTCCTCTGTCTGTTGTTTGTGTCTGACTGGCTGATACCCCCTCTGCAAATTCCCCCCTAAGAGTACGTTGCAGTTTGCCTACTTGCAGCAATCCTCTGTTGGCCTTTTCAGTTGGTTTTCTTTGACAGGTAGCTAGCCTGCACCCACCAACACTCCTGCGGCAAGCCTCAAGCACCCCTAGACTAGTTTCTGGGCTTCCCTGATGATGGGGTTTTGTGCAAACCCCTAAACCGTTCCTGTAGATGTCCTTCTGACCCGAAGGCTCACTCTTGCCTCCTGTCGGTAGCTTGACCTCTCTAGAGCTCTCAGTACCCCCTGTTCAACCACAAGGATTTACGCAGTGGTTCCGAAGAACAGCTGAAAGGACTTCCCTTCTGTTGTGTCACTCTTGGTTGTGACACAGACAGTAGAAACCTTTCCTTTGGATCACATTGGTGATGTTGTTGTGCTTCCACTCGTATAAGGCTCACAACCCTGAAGAAGTTGAACAGTATTGATGATATTAGAAGCCGGTTCAACGTCTCCCAGGCGTCACCTGTTAACTAAATAACCAGCTGCGTCCAAACGTCATTTAATAGGTAAATCGCACAAAACAGACAAAAGCCAGCCAAACGAACGAAACAGCTCGCACAGGTCTCTAAGTCCAAAATTTCAGGTGTCCATACGTGACATATTGGCATTTGCGCCACCACTGCCACCCACACCAGTAATTACCCAGGCCCTTTTTTCCACACTATGAACTATAACTATTAACTAACGTATTTACCGGTTGTATTAATCCCATCACCTAACTGACTTCCTAAGCGGTCGGACCGTGACATTTTGTCTCAAGTTTGATATTTTTCCTTCTTTGTGATTTTGAATAATTTCTGTAACCGGAACAGCTACTTTGACACTAAGTCGTCACTCAACGGTAGAGGGGCAGAGCAAGCATAAGAGTCAAGTAACGACAAGACGGACGACACTCAATGCCACTATTGTTTAAGTGCATGACATTGCCAATTGGTAATTTCGGTTACCAATTGGCAACGTTTTTCAGTGATCTGTTTTTGAAGAATTATTTTACAGTTTTTCGGCTCAATAAAACACAATTGATGACTGACCCGGCTTCCCCCAAATCGTAGCAATCGTTGCGTGAAATTTATCCACCTTTTCCGTGTGCAGAAGTAGAGAAATGTGTATTTTCCTGACCCACCATTTTTTTTTCAAAATTGCCTTTTTGCATCGCTTTTCTCAAAGTCATGGAGGTAGGGAGTCTCGTTTCGGCCCCTGCTGTGAAGCTAGGAAAGGCTTTGGCAAAGAGAAAATTTGGGGAAGCTGTCTACCAAGACATAAGGCTTGTGGGAACACTGAAGGAAGCAAAAACAAAGTATGCGAAGGCTTTAGTGACTCTTGACTTTGACGAGAAAGACTATTTCTTCAAGACTGGGGATCTGAGACAAGAACAGAAGCATGCAGTGAATAGTTTCAAATGTATTGATGATGATATGAAAGAGGTAGTAGTGCAGTTTTCAGATGACAAAGAAGCCACTGAAGAAGATCGACCTGAACAGAAGTCTGGGGACATGAATGAGATGGAGTCGGAAGAGCCAGAGGAAGAGGAAGAGGAAGGAGGAGAAGAGGAGGATCACTCTGGTTACAACACATGCCCTTACTCAGACGCTCAAGTACAAAAGGAGGAACAGAAACACCCGAACAATGTTTTCATGTTGGTAGACTGGAGTGCAGATCGACCTGTGTTTGCCGCGTCCTAAAACTAGGCTGGAGAATGCTGCCACAGCCGACCCCCTTGCGTATATTTTCTTCTTTCTCTGCTCTTTTGTTTTTATGCTCTATTTCCAGTGCAGTGCAATATGCCCATGTGTTGTGCTTGTGTTTCATGTTGTCCAAACGTGTCGACATGCATTGCATTCAGAGAACCCAAGACCGTACAACTTCATTCTGTCATAATCTTTTCTTACTGTTTTCATCACTGTCTCTTTGTTCACGGTTTTTATCTGCAACTCTAACTTCCCGTTGTCATTTTTTTATGTAATGTGTGTGCAGACATTTCATGCACTTTATGCCACCAAAGGCAGTGTCTCGTATTATTGAGTTTACGAATGCTGCACTCGCAAAGTTGAAGCAGCCTCACCTAGCAAAGCCCATCGATCAGGACGACTTTGCTGTCTTTTGGGGTTGTTGATCAAAATTTCCCAGCTTGATAGGGGCAGGCGTCGAGCCCACTGGACCCCCTCAGACGAAATGAGAATGGATAGCACGCCCGGTGACGGCTTTGGAACTTCGGGTACATGTCTGCCAATCGATTTCAGTCCATTTTGCAGAACCTATCAGCTGGCCCAGAAGCTACGGACGCAGATCTATTTTTGCCGGTTCGTTTTATGATGGAAGAAACTAATAAGCGGTTTGCTTGGGCCATCCAACCAGGTCCTACCATCACTGTCGACGAAAGTATGGGAAAGTGGACAGGGAAAGACATGCCAGGTCAGGTATATGTCCCTCGAAAACCAATTTCACCTGGGAGGGAATATCATACGGCCTGCGACGTTGTTTCGGGCGTGTGTATTGCTTTAGAATGTGTGGAAGGTAAAGATCGTGATCGTGCAAAGGAAGAAGTGCAAGACTGGGGTGTAACCACTGCAACTACGGTATGGAACTGGCCGCCTGATAGTCGGGGACTCTTGGTTCGCGTCTGTTAAGACTGCACTTGCTCTCAAGGCTTCGGGTCTCAATTTTATTGGCATGTTCAAAACAGCGACTGCGACTTTTCCGAAAATCAAATTGTGGAAGGCCAGGGGAAACAACAAGGGTGATCTGGCCTCAGCTGTTTGTCAAAAGGATGGATTCAACCTCCTTGCTGTCAACCAGAATGACCACAACATGCAGCAAATAATTGCTACTCGGGGGTCTACTTTGCCTGGTAAACCCAGGAAGGCACGGTTCAGCCCGAACAAAGCAAGTTCATTCCGAGGTGCGATGTGGTGGCCCAGTATTACGAATCATTTAACGCGGTAGATCGCTTCAACTCTGTTCGCCACGGCCCGCCACTTCATCCATGAATTTGAACGTCTCAGTAAGGCACTGGACTCAGGCCGACTTTCTCATCTTGATGGACTTTGAAAACTTTTTGCTAACGCTTACTTGCACTACATCCATTTTTCTCACACACCCCAAGCAATGTTTGTAAAAGGGAAAGACACCAGCAGGCTCGGGTTTTTCAAAAGTCACAGTGATGGCAGAAGCCTTGCTGAAGCACAAACAAGCAGCTGATATTGATTGGTCCATGCTTTCGCCGAGTTCGGAGAACCTCCGTGGCCCCGACTCATGATATCAACGTTCCACACTCCGAATTGGCCATGTATAGTCTCATGGTGATGGCAGATGCAAAGAAACGCAAGAGAGAGCTGGGCGATGCGTTCAATCAGGCAATAACCAGGCGCAAACGCAGGCGTTGTCGTGTGTGAAAGGAACTTCTGCCCCGGTCTTGATGTCTTTCTATTGCAAAACATGCGGGCCCGAAATGGCGCTATGTGGCTCAAAGGATCGGGGGTGTCAGGTCTGGCATGTCAAGCATGGAGATAAAAAAAAAAGAGAAGCGTTGAGCCAGTGTGAGGCAGCCTTTTGTAGTCGTTGCCAATTGGAAACAACATTTTTGCAACCAGTTCTCCGACTGAGCGAGCAGACTCACCAGCCATCATATTAAACTTTTTTTAAATTTTTTTTTCAAGTTTTGGGTCCGGCCCGTTTATTAATAATACAATAAATTTTAATATTTTTTAACTTAGTAATTTTTTCATTTTTTACTGCATCTGAAAGTAATTAGTTTGCGTTGCCAATTGGCAATCATGCACATGCACTTAAACACTATGTATTGTGCGGGCCGGCCGACATTTCATTCCTTTGTACAATTCTCAGAATTAAATAAGTTTCGAGGCTTTGTGGCAATAATAATAATAATAATAATAATAATAATAATAATCGTCCCTCGCGGAATCAACTTTCACTCTGCTACCAGCTTTAGAGGAATTGGCCCTCAAGACTCAGGCTGCAGGGACACGGGCAGTGCGTACGTTGTTGCATGTGTGTGTGTGTGTGTGTGTGTGGCACGGTGAGAGAGAGAGAGAGAGAGAGAGAGAAGTTATCTACATACTATGTATAACTCTATGTGTTTTTGTGTATGTATATGTATATGTCAGGACACGGGCTGGACGGCCGGGGGCAGTGTTTCCTCCTTGAGCTCCACCAGCCACAGCTTGGGGCCGATCTCCGCCATGTTCTTGATGTGAAAGCAGGAGCCCGGCAGCAGCACCACCTCCTCTTCCTTCTGGAGGGCGGAGAGCGTCTGAGTGCAGAAAAGCAATAACAACAGCACCAAGAATAACAACAGCACCAAGAATAACAGCAATACCATCGAAAACAACAACAACAATAGCAACGCAACAGCAGCAGCAGCAACAACAACAGCGACAACAGCGACAACAATAATCATCATTATAACAACAACAACAACAACAACAACATCATCATCGTCATCATCATCAATAACAACAGTAATAATAATAATGATAATAATAATAATAATATTAATAATAATGATAATAATAATAATAATAATAATAATAATAATAATAATAATAATACTTGCTTACTTCCTCTAAGGCGTACTGATGCAGCTGATGGCACGATCCGTTTCCGGACATGAGCCTCCATGCCCTTGTTCGAGGTGCTCCATCCCCACCTAGTCAGTCTCTCGACTGATAGTAGGGGCCACCGATGGAGCTCCTGAGGGCAAGACTACACTAAGCCGAGGTTATTCCGTAGTCCCAGCAACCTCTTGCAAAACGTTGCCGAATGTGCAAGTGCGTACACCAAGCATGGTTGCTAGAACTACCAAACCCCACCCATAACAATTTGGTATCCGCTGGGTCCCCGGGATATCAACCGGCATAGCGGAGTTTAAGATCAAATAATAATAATAATTATAATTATAATAACAATAATAATAATAGTGCTTCTCTGTCAGTGGCTGATACATTTCTGTACATGCGCCTCCATCGTCTCACCCGCAAGTGGAGAACGAAGATTTGACCGAAAGCTCTAATCAAACCCCCTGCAGGGCAGTTCCAACCCTTCCAGACAGACCAATGGTTGCAGAGCAAACATACTTTGAAAATACTGGCACCGACGGGAATCGAACTGGCGACACTGGTCCCAGATTGTGTTGAACTTGGCTATCGCGGTGTGCTAATAATAATAATAGTAATAATAATAATAATAATAATAATAATAATAATAATAATAATAATAATAATAATAATGTAAATCTGCCTTGGAGTGTTGACTGTGACATATTTGAGGGAAATCCCGATGAAAAAACCTAGTCACACTTGCTAAACAGAGTTCCAGCCCAATGGCCTCAAGGCGTTAAACTGTGACGCCAACTCATAACCCTTTGGTGGTAGATGCTGGGGAGGAGGGTCGTTGCGCGCGTAAAAGATCTTAAACTCCGCATATGCTGGTTGATAGCCCAGGACCCAGCAGACACCAGATTGTTATGGGTGGGGTTTCGAGGCAGCTCTAGCAACCGCGCTTGGTGTATGCACTTGCACATTCGGTGACGTCTTGCAAGAGGTTGCTGGGACTGCGGAATAACCTCGGCTTAGTGCAGTCTTGCCCTCAGGAGCTCCATCGGTGGCCCCGATCATCAGGCGAGAGACTGACACGGGGGGGTGGAGGACCTCGAACAAGGGTATTGGAGGCTTATGTCCGTTGAGGATATGCCATTAGCTGCATCAGTACGCCTCAGATATAGTAAATAATAATAATAATAATAATAATAATAATAATAATAATAATAATAATAATAATAATAATAAATAATAATAATAATAATAATAATAATAATAATAATAATAATGATAATAATAATAATAATAATAATAATAATAATGGTTATAGGTTTCCTCAGACTATGACGACAGATCCAGATCCTGGACATGTACCTCCATCAATAACAATAATAATAATAATAATAATAATAATAATAATAATAATAATAATATTGATGATGATAGTACTAATGATAACAACAATAATAATGATATAATAATAATAATAATAATAATAATAATAATAATAATAACAACAACAACAACAACAGTAATGATAATATAATAATAATGATAATAATATAGTAACAATAGCAATAATAATAATAGACTTATCAGTCAATTGGCCTTTGATCCTGTCGGACATGTGCCTCCATTGGTAGCACGGGGCCGTTTGGTGACGCGGCTCCGCTCCAAAGACTCGACTGGCGGTGCAATGTGCAAATGAGCGTGCTGTGCATGTGCAAGTGGGTGCAAGGAGTGAGAGGAGTTATCTGCCGAGAAGAAGTCCGCGACGCTGCGCTGACCTCCACCTACAACAGATCTAGCCAGACATTCTACCTGACTAGGCCTGCCCCTCCTCCTTCTACCCACCTCCTGAACGACCGTGAGGTCGATCACCTCCTCCTCCTCCTCCGCCCCCTCTGCCTCCCTGATCTGCGCCTCCAACTCCTCCCACTCCTTCCAGATGGTGGCAACAAACCTCCCTAACTCCCCCTCCACCTCTTCTGGGACAGGGATAAACAAAACGCCGAGCATCGCCGCCATCTTTTCATCCTCCCCCTTCAGCCATTCCTCTTTGACGAGCTTCATCTCCTCCTCCGCCGCCCGCAGTTCCCTGTGATAAAGCCCTCCTCGATTCAGCATGAGAGGCTGCCGGGCTTGCGCCTCATCGATAAACTTAAACAGTGCCTCACGAGAGCTCGCAAACGTTGGGCAACGCAGCAGGAAGTGACGTAACGACTCGTTAACCTCAGTGCCACACAAGGCGAAACAGCTTGAGCAGTCCGGCGAGCATGAGCCAAATTTGGATCGGTAGAGGCGAAGGCGATTGTTGCAGCTCAACAATCGCCTTCTGATAAGGTTGTGACTTCCCCCTCCAGCGCCCGCCAACGTGGGAAAGCAGAGCGGGAAGACATCTGGCTAAGCAGCACCCTAAGCCCATCAGAGGGCTTAGCCTGCCGCTCCCAGCCAGCTACTTCCTGCCGGACAGACCATTGCTTTACCACCTCGTTCCAGTTCGCCAGAGCGGCCCGCCAGTCCTTATCATCTACCGTGCCATCTTCGTTCACGACCCGCTTGAGCGCATCCAAGCCCTCCCGCAGCCTGTGATCTGCTAAGATCAAATTGTCCGTATCTTCCTTCCATTTGCACCGACCCGTGTTGTAAAGCCTGCGTGTTAGCGCTGTGTTGCCCAGTAACTCGATGCGCCCTAGGAACCGAAGCCGGGCCGCCTTGGCAAGGATGCTAAAACTCGGCGTGCGGCCTAAACCCCTGGTGATGCAGCCGCTTGTGCGCGTACCAACACCCAAGATGACCCGCAGGGGCGCTACCAACGCGCCCTCCAGCTTACTCAGCTTGTTGGCGCCCGGCAGATCCCAAAAAGCCGATGCGTAAAGCAACTTTGCGCCAACCATTTGCTGCTAATTCATCAGCCGAAGACGCGCTGGAACTTCGTGGGCAATCCAGAGGGGGTAGTAGGCAGCCGTTCCCGCTACAGTGATTTCCGCCGCCCGCTTCGCTTGCGGTTTATCGGAGAGGGTGTCCGTGAGCAGAACTCCCAGGTATTTGTAGTGGTCGGTGACGTTGAGAACCTTGCCCCGGAACCTCACGCACGGGGGCGACTTTTTTGACTTGGCGTGCCCGTATATCGGCATGACTTCCGTCTTGCCCGGTTTCAGGTTGATTTCAAGCCGATAGTCCTCCACGAATGTCGCCACGACATTTACAATCTGTTGAAGCTCCGTGACACTATGCGCAATTACCGCAACGTCGTCGGCGTAAAGCAGGGTCCGTATGTCTTCGATGCGGTTGAGGTCCTCGATCTCCAACTCTTTCGCGATTCGGACCGTTAGCTCATCCATGAAGACGTTGAACAGCGACGGTGACAACGGCGACCCTTGCTGAACTCCCATCTCTTCCAGCACTTCACCAGTGAGTTCGCCATCGACTAGCACTCGCGATGACGTTCTTCGGTAAAAACGCCGCAGAATGCGATAGAACTTGCCCTGTACCCCCATCTGGGTTAGCCTCTGAAACAACCCGGCCCGCCAAACCGTAGGGAATGCCTTTCTCAGATCCACGAACAAAACGAAAGAACGGAGGCCAGCGTGTTGTCTAAGGCGCTGACGCTCCTTAAGGACAAAAATCTGGTCCCCCGTACTACGTTTTGGCCGGAACCCACCCTGCTCTGGGCGCAGCCTGCCCGGCTGATCGATGAAAGCCGTAAGCCTCGCCGCCATAAGGGACAGATACATCTTACCCAGATAGCTCAGAATCGCGATGTCTCTCCAATTTTCCGGATCGGTTGGGTCGCCTCCTTTTGGGATGTTAACGATAATCGCTTTGCCCCAGTCGCTGGGGGTGTATTCGCACGATTTCAACCAGTTGAAGAAGCGCATCAGAAAGGTCACAATCCGCGTGCCTCCGTATTTGAGCATCTCGTTCTTGATCTTATCCGGTGAGCACGCTTTGTGATTCTGGAGATTTTCCTGGCAGAGCTCCACTTCCTTCTCGGTGTAATCATAGTCCAGCGGGCCCGTCTCAGTCCGGATCTCCTCGGCTTGCGCCATGGCCTCGAATTGGTCGCGCAGGTTGTCGTTATACTGGAAGGTTTCGCGGGCCTTCCGCTCGGGCTCAATCCGCGCTGCTTCCTCATCGGAACCGACTTCCTCTACACATGCATCCTCCAAAAACTGGTTTTCTTTGGGGACCACCATACGTCGGCGGTATTCTTCCCATTCTTGTAGTTTTTCCCGGAGTGTGCATGCCAGAGTGCCATCGGGCTTCCGAACAGGAGCAGAAGCTTTGGACCGCCGAACCCCGCCCGAACGCTTTGACAGCTTCCAGTACGTGGCCATGGTAGCGCTCCTGAAGTTGGCAGCGGTGTCATTCTGGACCCGCTTCCACGCTTGCTCCTTCTTCTCCTTGCATAACCTTCTGACCGCCTTCCTCGCTTCTTTATATCTTTGCCAGGCCTCTCGGTTGGCCTCATTCCTTCGCCAGAGGCCGTATGCTTCTCTCCGTCGCGCAATCGCTTCCCTAAGACCCTCATCAAACCATGCATTAGTAAACCCTGGCCTAATCACCCGAACTCCCAAGACCTTCGCGGCTGCGCCCGTGAAAGCTCGGACCACTAAGCTAGCGACCATATCTACCTCCTGTTGAAGCTCATCCGGGTCCTCCACTGCTGATAGATCTGGGAGGCCATCTGGCAACAGCCCCGATATACCAGCTGCAAAGGTCTCGTCGTACTTCAACCTAAGCTTAGACAGCTCACTCTCCTTACCCTCAACTACCCTGCCTATCAAGCGCTCTGCCTTGAATGCTTTGTACCTCTTGACCTGCTTTTTGGGGGGTGGCTGTCCCCAGACCAGTTCCGCCCACACAGCTTTGTGGTCTCGTCGACGCCGAAGCTCGCCTCCTCCGCCAGCTCGGAAGAGACGCAGATAATCCAGCAGATGCCTTCGTCCACCTACATTTTCCTGCCTAGACCACCAATGTTTGTCCCCCCGTGGTTGCGAAAACCCACTGAGATTGCGCAACCCCGTGGCAACAAGCATCTCAGCCAGCAACTCACCATTCTCACTCCTAAGCCCTCTACCCCTCTCATCTATCTCGCCAAAGGGGCCCACCACTCCCTCCTCCCGCGCTATTCTGGCGGGCCCCAGCTTAGCATTAGCATCACCAACCGTAACCACATGACCTTTGGTGGCGAAGTAGGAGACGGCCGCCTGCCACGCCTCATAGGCTGCAATAGATTCCTCTCGTTGATTTTCTTGGGGGAAGTAGCCGTTGCCGACGAACACATCCGACGCTGTCGCGCTCCAGACGACAGCCTCACCCACAATTGCTGTGGGTGTGAAACAGGCGCCTGTACAATGGTAGCGCACGGTGCCAGATAGTTGGCCACCAACGTCAAGACTCCTCCCAAGAGACGCGAGCCCGCACCAGTTGCAGCCGCTTTGCCGAGGACTGCGAAGCCGTCGACTTGGAGCTTCTCCACCTTCTGCGACGATAGGTTGTGCTCCTGGACTCCGACGATCACCCAGCCTCGCTCCTTGTAGTGCTCCGGCCATTCCCCAAAGCCTGGGCTATCCGCACCCACTTTGCCTTGCCAATTATGTGAGGCCACCCTCAGTGGGAAGCCTTTCACAAATTGGGAAGAACGAAGCTGGTGCCGATGCCTGCGCTTCGGTTGAGCCCGCCTGGAGCCCTCCGCCACCCTCCACGGCCCATCCTGTACCCTCCGCCCCAGCTCCTCCAGCTCCCGCATCCCGCCCCACTCCGCCAAGGGAGATTCACCGCTTGAGGCTTCGCCCTGGGGCTCGTCGACTTCCACGTCGAGCACCCAGTAGCCAAACCCCTGCTTGCGAAGCTCCCTCTGCATCTCTACATACTGGGCACCCCCCCGTGCAGCCCGCTGCTTCTCTCTTTCCCGGAAAGTCCTACCCGTCGCAACGTGAACCTTTCCCGTGAAGAACTTACGCTCCCGCAGCAGCCACACCATCTTCTCCGCCTCCTCACAAGACGCACATTTAATCCGCAAATGCCGCCCGCTACCTCTACCCGCGAATTCCACCTCGACTTCCCCGAGACCGAGAATTCGGAGCTCTCGCGCCATGACCACTGTCTGAGAGACATGCGATAGCCCCCATACTATGCAACATCTCTTATCCAGCTCATTTCGTACCTTCCTCCGCCACCTCCTCGGTGGCGGTACCGCTTGCCACACGCCGTGACCAGACCTTTCCGGACGTGACTTCTCTTCCGAGGTTGGGGAGGGTGATCGAGATGCTGCAGGATTGCTGGCTCTACGTGATTCAGGTTGCCCGTCAGGTACGCGAGCACTCGACCACCCCACCCCGGCCGAGTAGCCATCGCCACCCGCAGGCGCACTCCCACGGGGAACGTCTAAACCTGAAGGATTACCGCCTTGACCCATAGGGCCAGCACTAGCGGCCGCGCTCTTCGCATAAGAACCTGACATAAGTGGTATGGGACCCCGGTGCCGCATTGATCGAGCTGTAAACTCGATAAATGAGGACCCAGGTGGGGTTATTTAAAGCTCAACCCTTAAAAAGCATACGTGTACGTATGTATAGGAATACACACAAACACTCACCTGCATCCGTAACCAGGCACGAGGCAGGACCCGCTGTGCATCATCGAGGTAGGTGTCGTGGCAAACCACCCTGCGTCCGATAAACGCTGCAAGTGAGTCATCTACCGGGAGCACACAGTGACAGGCCCGTGCACGTGTATCCACCACCCCATGACCCTCCGCCAGAGCAACCCCATGGCATCCGCAGGATGAGCACGAAGAGTGCTGAGAGAGAGGGTGAGCCAGGAGCCCCGCTCCGGTCCGTCGTTACTTTGGTCATTTAGTCGTTTCAAGGCTTGCGGTAAGGTGTAGGGCCTCTCGCCTTCGTACAAACTCCGACCGACAGTAGTTTGGTTGACCATCCATCGCGGTGACCCTCCCCCAGTGCCCACCCCTTGTGATTCCAGAGGCCACCCCGAGCCCAGAGCCATGAGTATGATGAGCAACTCACATGAGTTACTCTCAGTAATTGGGACCCGTCTCATAAATCAATGGAACGCTTATCGTGCGCCCCTCATAGGCTCAGCCCGCCCATGTGAAAGCTAGGCCTCGCCCAAAGCAAAGCAAAGCAAAGCAAAGCAAAAAAAAAAAAAAAAAAGAAAAAAAAAAAAAAAAAAAAAAAAAAAAAAAAAAAGAGAGAGAGAGAGAGAGAGAGAGAGAGAGAGAAAGAGAGAGAGCGAGGCCGCCGTGGCTCGCCCGCAATCCAGCCGCCACAACCACTCATCGGCGTGAGCTCATAGCTGTGTCATAGGTACAAGAGCAAGAGGAGAAACAGTGTGCCAGCGTGGATGTGTGGGTGAGGCAGTGCGGTGAGGCAAAGCAGCGATGCCAGTCGAATCCCTGGAGACGGAACCTAGCATCAAAAACATCGTATAAGTCTACCCCAGGCCTCCATCCACCGAGTGGTGAGCTCGATAAAAGAAGACCCGAGTGGGGTTATTTAAAGCTCAACCCTTAAAAAAGCATAAACATGTACGCCGCCAGGAACCCAACAACAATAACATAGCAGCCAGGAACCCAACAACAATAACATAGCCAGGAACCCAACAACAATAACATAGCTTCCGTAACCAGCCTTCAGGAACCCGCCTCAGTTACCCGCCCCGTAACCAGGCCAGAGACGTGACGTACTATGCATCATTGAGGTGCCGTGGCAAGCCACCCCGCGTCCGATAGAAGCTACAAATGAGTCATCTACCGAGAACACTAAGTGACAGGCCCGGTCACATGCACCCAACACGTCCAGACCCTCCGCCAGAGCATCCCCATGGCATCCGCAAAGTGAGCACGAGGGGTTCTGGGAGAGAGGGTGAGTCAGGAGCCCCGCATCCAGGCAGTCGCTACTGTGGCAGTTGAGTGATTTCAAGGCTTGTGGAAATGTGTGGGGCCTCTCGCCTTCGTACCCACTCATACCGACAGTAGTTTAGTTAACCAACCTGTCCAGTGACCCACTGAGCCCAACCCCCTCCCTCAGATAACCCCCACCCCCCGCACTCACCCCGAGTGATACCAGAGGCCACCCCGAGCCAAGAGCCGTGAGCGTGGTGAGAGAGCTTCTCTCAGTAAAAGGTCCCGTCTCATGAATCAGTGGAGCACTGATTATGTACCCCTCATAACAAGCTGCCAACGGCCCCAACCCCGCCGTGTGGCGGTGGCACCCAACCATGTATTGGTGCCCCCCAAAATAATAATAGTAATAATAATAATAATAATAATAATAATAATAATAATAGTGCTTCTCTGTCAATGGCTGATGCAAATCTGCACATGCGCCTCCATCGTCTCACCCGTGAGGGGGGTACGAAGAATTGACGATAGGCTCTAATGACACCCCCGCACGGGCAGTTCCAACACTTCCAGACGGACCGGTATGTTCAATGAAAATACTGGTGGCACCGACGGGAATCGAACTGGCGACAGGGCCCAGATGGTAGACTTGACCACTGGGCTATCACGGTGTCCATAATAATAATAATAAT
>WBZZ01002331.1:145000-152500 GCA_019918135.1 Paulinella micropora | reverse complement strand
AGAAGCATCAGAATTAGCAGAATTAGAAAAAGAAGAAGAAGAAGAAGAAGAAGAAGAAGAAGAAGAAGAAGAGGAGGAGGAGGATGAGGAGGAGGAGGACGTAGGAGCAAATGAGGAAGGAAAGGAAGAGGACGAAGACGATGAAGAAGGCAAGGAAGAGGACGAAGACGAAGAGGAAGAGGAAGTGGATGAGAAAGAAGATAAAGAGGGCGACGAAGGTGAAGAAAAAGAGGAAAGAGGACGAAGCCGAAGAGGACGTAGGCAGAGAAGAACAAGAGGACATGGAAGAAGAGGCAGCCGAAGGCCACGAAGAGGAAGAAGAAGAAGTTGAGCTAGATGCTGAGCTAGTTGCCGCATTTTTGCCTAGGATATATATATATATATATATATATATATATATTTAGAGAGAGAGAGAGGGAGAGAGAGAGAGAGAGAGAGAGAGAGAGATCGGGTATGGTGAAAAGTGAGAGCGGGCACATGCAAGAACCCAATCGAAATATTTGCTAGAATAGTATTTAAAATTGTTTGGATGTTTGAAATGATTGACAAGTAAATGGATTCGCAGTAGTATGTATTGAAAACAGGACAGAGCCAACTGAAAAAAACACAGTGTGGCGGGCTCTGTCAATTAATACAATAAGAAAGAAAGAAAGAAAGAAAGAGAGGAAGGAGAAAGAAAGAAAGAAAGAGAGGAAGGAGAAAGAAAGAAAGAAAGAAAGAAAACAGGAAAACAACAAGAAAATTCTTCTTCTTCTTCTTCTTCTTGTTCTTCTTGTTCTTCTTCTTTTTCTCTTCTTCTTCTTCTTCCCCTCGTCTTCCTCCTCCTCCTTCTCCTCCTCCTCCGTCTTCTTCTTCTTCTTCTTCTTCTTCTTTAGTCTAGCTGTACCTTGTGTTGTGTTTGCAGCGGATGCAATGGGGCGGGGATCTTCACACATGGCGCAGCGCATTGTATCTAGCAAGTTAGGATACGCACAGGTTGGACACTTCCACTCCTTGTGGCTCTCTACAAGCAGAAGCAGCAGCAGAAGCAAAAAAAAAAAGCAGGAGAATAAGGATAATAATGATATTGATAACAACTATCCGTCTACTTATATCTATCCATCCATCCATCCATCCATCTATCTATCTATCTATCTATCTATCTATCTATCTATCTATCTATCTATCTATCTATCTATCTATCTATCTATCTATCTATCCCTGGAGACGGAATCTGCCCACTGGCAACTACAGCTCGGGGGTAAGATATCTATCGCTATATCTATCTATCTATCTATCTATCTATCTATCTATCTATCTATCTATCTATCTATCTATCTATCTATCTATCTGTCTGTCTGTCTGTCTATCTCTCTCTCTCTCTCTCTCTCTCTCTCTCTCTCTCTCTCTCTCTCTATCTATCTATTTGCCCACCGCTGATGGCACGCAGTGCAGGGCAAACAGGCAACCGAGTCTCGACCATGGGGACGGGCTGCGTAAAGGGTTGAGGAAGTCGTGGTCTGAGGAGTGAGGGTGACTCCTCCCACAACCAGCGTGAACTCCTGGGACCTCGGCTTGGACCCTCATCGATTCCTTATGGCACACGCCCCTGGGGAAGTCACTTCAGCGGTTGTTCATGTAAGTTGACATCGGGCTGGCTACCTTTCGGCTTGAACTGGGCACGGGCACTAACCCGAGCGGATGGTTGGTGTGCAGTGAAGTGCTGAGAGTTCCTTCTGGGGGTAGTAATGGAGGCTTATGGCTCTTAAGCTACGCCATGGCCTTAGATCAAACAATATCTATCTATCTATCTATCTATCTATCTATCTATCTATCTATCTATCTATCTATCTATCTATCTATCTATCTATCTATCTATCTATCTATCTATCTCTATCTAGCTGTACCTTGTGTTGTGGTGGCAGAGGCAGGGGTTGCGATGGGGCAGAGATCTTTACACATGGCGCAGCTCAGGCTATCCAGCGGGTTACGATACGTGCAGGTCGGACACGACCACTCCTTCTGGCTCTCTAGAGATTGTACGTCTGTATGCACATATGTACTTTACGGATGTACTTGTGTGTGTGTGTGTGTGTGTATGTGTTTAGCGAGTCACGATACGTGCAGGTTGCAGACGACCACTGCTTGCGACGAGATAGTAGGCTATGTATATACGTCTGTATGCATAAATGTACTTTACGGATGTGCCTGCGTGTGTGTGTTTGTGTGTGTGTGTGTGTGTGTCTATTGAATTGCGATTCTTACAGGTTGGACACAACTATTCCTTGTGGCTCTCTATAGATTGTAGGTTATGTATGTATTTATGCATGTATGCATGTATGTATGTATCTAGGTCTGTATGTATGTTGCTGTGTATTACTATTATTATTATTATTATTACTATTATTACTATTATCATTATTATCATTACTATTATTACTATTATTACTATTATTATTATTATTATTATTATTATCTGCCTTGGAGTGTTGACTGTGACATATTTGAGGGAAATCCCGATGAAAAAACCTAGTCACACTTGCTAAACAGAGTTCCAGCCCAATGGCCTCAAGGCGTTAAACTGTGACGCCAACTCATAACCCTTTGGTGGTAGATGCTGGGAGGAGGGTCGTAAAAGATCTTAAACTCCGCATATGCTGGTTGATAGCCCAGGACCCATCAGACACCAGATTGTTATGGGTGGGGTTTCGAGGCAGCTCTAGCAACCGCGCTTGGTGTATGCACTTGCACATTCGGTGACGTCTTGCAAGAGGTTGCTGGGACTGCGGAATAACCTCGGCTTAGTGCAGTCTTGCCCTCAGGAGCTCCATCGGTGGCCCCGATCATCAGGCGAGAGACTGACACGGGGGGGTGGAGGACCTCGAACAAGGGTATTGGAGGCTTATGTCCGTTGAGGATATGCCATTAGCTGCATCAGTACGCCTCAGATATAGTAAATCTGCCTTGGAGTGTTGACTGTGACATATTTGAGGGAAATCCCGATGAAAAAACCTAGTCACACTTGCTAAACAGAGTTCCAGCCCAATGGCCTCAAGGCGTTAAACTGTGACGCCAACTCATAACCCTTTGGTGGTAGATGCTGGGGAGGAGGGTTGTTGCGCGCGTAAAAGATCTTAAACTCCGCATATGCTGGTTGATAGCCCAGGACCCAGCAGACACCAGATTGTTATGGGTGGGGTTTCGAGGCAGCTCTAGCAACCGCGCTTGGTGTATGCACTTGCACATTCGGTGACGTCTTGCAAGAGGTTGCTGGGACTGCGGAGTAACCTCGGCTTAGTGCAGTCTTGCCCTCAGGAGCTCCATCGGTGGCCCCGATCATCAGGCGAGAGACTGACACGGGGAGGTGGAGGACCTCGAACAAGGGTATTGGAGGCTTATGTCAGTTGAGGATATGCCATTAGCTGCATCAGTACGCCTCAGATATAGTATTATTATTATTATTATTATTAGGGAGTACATAGGCCATCGGTCCTTTCCATGGGCTGATTGGTATAAAGCTCCTAGAGTAATGTTCTATGCCGTCACTTCCTTTATTCCACCGATTGGTGTGGAGACTTTCCTTATGGAATGGAGGACTGGATGCACATGGCCTTTTGGCTCAGCAATTGGCAGGAGATACACTATTATTATTATTATTATTATTAATTATTATCATCATTATAACAATAATAATAACAACAACAACAACACCAACAACAACAACAATAATAATAATAATAATAATAGTAATAATAGTAATAATAATAATAATAATAATAATAATAATAATAATAGTAATAGTAATAATAATAATAAGCAAAAGCAGAAGCAGAAGCAGAAAAGAAGAAGCAAGAGAAGAAGAAGAAGAAGAAGAAGAAGAAGAAGAAGAAGAAGAAGAAGAAGAAGAAGAAGAAGAAGAAGAAGGAGAAGAAGAAGAAGAAGGAGAAGAAGAAGAAGAAGAAGAAGAAGAGGAGGAGGGGGAGGGGAATGAGGGGGGGGGGGGGGGAGGAGGAGGAGGGGGAGGAGGAGGAGGAAGAGAAGAAGAAGAAGAAGAAGAAGAAGAAGAAGAGGAAGAAGAAGAAGTAGAAGAAGAAGAAGAAACAGGAGAAGCAGAAGAAGAAGCAGAAGAAGAAGAAGAAGAAGAAGAAGAAGAAGAAGAAGAAGAAGAAGAAGAAGGAGAAGAAGAAGAAGATGATGATGATGATGACGACGATGAAGAAGAAGAAGAAGAAGAAGAAGCAGCAGCAGCAGAAGCAGAAGAAGAAGAAGAAGCAGCAGCAGCAGCAGCAGCAGCAGCAGCAGAAGAAGAAGAAGAAGAAGAGGAAAAGGTCAGGAACGGCATCTGCAAATGCGGTATGTCATACCATGGCTACTCCACAGAGGTGCATCATCGTCGGAATCAGACTCCTTGATAACCTTGATCTTCTCCTTCGTCTTCTTGCCCTTGTGTTTTGTCGCAGTAGGTTGAGATGGAGGCGCCTTTGCATTAGACCCATGCGGCGTTTTCTTCTCCTTCTTCTTCTTCTGCTTCTGCTTGCTTTTGTCTTTCATCGAGTTGGCCGCAGGTTGAGATGGAAGCGCTGCTTTATCGGCATCGGACTTATGCGAACTCCCCTTCTTCTTCTCTTTGCCCTTCTGATTCCCCGACTCATGCGATACCTTCTGCTTCTTGCGCTTGTGTTTTACCGAGCTGGTGGCAGGTTGAGATGAAGGCTCAGAAGAATTCTCCAACGCCTTTTTGAATACGAGGTTCAGTGTGCGCGGTATATATTTTCGCAGCTGCTTCGCTTCATCAATGACCCGCAAGCTTTCATGGTCTTGTGATTTTCCGATTTCCGCCACCACCTTTTCGGAGATTTGCTTTAAATCTTCACAGAAGGACTCCATGGTCTCGTATTTTCCTCGCTCGAGCTTTCTGTTGACCTTGCGGAAGCCTTTCACAAATTGCCAACAAGTTTCCTCTCGAACTCTAAGCCGATGCAGCGCTTCCTCGCTTAGTGGGACGAAGATCCCTATACAAGGTTTTACATCAAACATACATACATACATACAAACAAACATATGTGCATACGTACAAATAAACATACATACACACATACATGCATACAAAAATACATACATACGTACAAACAAACAAGCGTACACACAACATGCATACACACATCAACACACCCACACACCTTGCATGGGAATCTTGGCCAGTCTCGACCAGATATTCTTCTGTTTAACAGGGCCTGAAACAAGGAGCGAATATGGCTCGTTACAGTCTGTTGCTACTACTACTACTGCGACTACTGTTGCTACTACTACTACTACTACTACTACTAGTCCATGAAGGGGCAAATGCGGCGATGTCGAAGCGATTCGCAATGCGAAGACAGTCGGTGAGAGCCTTCCTCTTGGAGGGATATCCATAGAAGTGTAACTCCAACTCGTAAAATTTCCCTTCAGCAGGATTCGTGATTGTATTTACTTTACCCACAACCTGCGCCAAGTCCTTGTTGAGGGCCGCAGAGATAGCCTTTGCCGCTGAAGTCTCCAACACACCGAGAAATTCCCCTAGGGGTCAAACATTCTCTTTTCGTATGAAATCCTGTTCCTATTTGCATGAAATCTGTACATGGGCCACGTGAGTGCAATCTAGTCTACTTTCAGCAGGTGCAAAAGAAAGGAACCTAGTTTGTCGTCAACCCGGATCGCAAACGGGAGGTTTTGCTGCGGATCTGGCACCAGATTTACTTGATCACCGACCCGCAGATTCAGCCAGCCTTTCGCACATTTTGGATGATGACGGCCAAAAAACTGAGCAATCATGGAGCCGAGGTGCCTAACAAAACAATTTGTAGTATGTAGAAATACACTTATCGACTAATTTCTTACGTGTCGGGGTCCTCATCTTCGTCTGCTATTTCGGTCAGGTCCACACGATCCGGTGGCGGCGAAGGGATTGGAACACTGCCCGTTCCTGCATAAGCTGGACATGGCCCAGACACGCTTGGACTGGCTCCTGCCAGTCCAGAAGTCAGATCTATGGGCTGGTTGTATTGTTTCATTTTCTCGTAATGGCTTCTCATCTGGTTTTCTCGCACGTTCCGTTGAAATTCCGCCAGCTGCTCCGGAGTAAATTGCTGGATCTATACAGGCAGGTGGAGATATATGCATGTGAATGGTTTACATACATACATACGCACATAAATACATACATACATACGTACATACATACATACATACATACATAAATTACATACATTACATACATACATACATACAAACACACAAGATCACCTAGATCGATAGAAGGGTAGATAGAAAAATGGATGGATAGATGGATAGATAGAAAGATAGATGGATAGAGATGGTTAGATGGATGGAAAGATGGATTAGATAGACAAATAGATAGATAGATAGATATATAGGTAGGTAGGTAGGTAGGTACACAGACAGATAGATAGATAGATAGATAGACAGATAGATAGATAGATAGATAGATAGATAGATAGATAGATAGATAGATAGATAGATACATACATACCAACAGGCTTAAAACGGTGGGGGTTCGGGTCTTTGGGGATTCATACCTAAATACATAGATACATAGATACGTAGATGCACAGATACATACATACAGACATACATACAGACATACATACATACATACAACCACACATACATAAATACATACATACATACACACATACACACATACATACATGCATACATATGTACATACATATATACCTACATACACACATACATACATACATACATACATACATACATACATACATACATATGTATGTATGTATGAATGTATGTATGAATGTATGTATGTATGTAAGTCTTTAATGAGCGTGGGCGAAGTTGCCTGATACTGTTCAACACATAGACAGACAGATAGATATGTTTGGTCTATCAGCTCTGCATATCCGAAGACATAGGCATCCATTCCACCCCGCCGCCAATCAGCGACTGGGTAGCGGGCTGGGAATGGGCACTAGGCCCCGAATTTGTGCAGTCTGACGGTTCTACGCGACAGACAGATAGATAGATAGATAGATAGATAGATACATGGTAGGTAAGGAGGTAGGTAGGTAGGTAGGTAGGTAGGTACATAGGTAGGTAGATAGATAGATAGGTAGATAGATAGATAGATAGATAGATAGATAGATAGATAGATAGATAGGTAGATAGATAGATGGATAGGTGGATAGACAGATGGATAGGTGGATAGATAGATAGATAGATAGATAGATAGGTAGGTAGGTAGGTAGGTAGGTAGTAGATAGTAGATATATAGATAGATAGATAGATAGATAGATAGATAGATAGATAGATAGATGAGATATCGACTAATGTCAGAAAAAAGGAGCTTCTGATTTCGTCAACCAAGGAAGTCTGTGGGTAAAGTATTAACCCGATGTCCAGCTAAGCCGTGATGTTTGCACGGAAGGGACTGTTACAGGCGATACCAAAGCTCCCTAGTACCAGGCGGGGCCAGGGCTCGTTCCATAAGCGCCCCTT
>WBZZ01002331.1:97500-102500 GCA_019918135.1 Paulinella micropora | reverse complement strand
ATCTATCGTTCCACTGGGCTACTGTAACCCCTATCTATCTATCTATCTATCTATCTATCTATCTATCTATCTATCTATCTATCTATCTATCTATCCCTGGAGACGGTCTCTGCCACTGGCAACTCAGCCTAGGGTTCAGATCTAACTATCTCCTACAGTGACGATTTTGTGTCCGCCGTTAATCGCGCGCAGCGCAAGGGCTAAACAGGCAACCAACTCCTGACCATGGCTGATGAAGTCGGGGCGTGATGCAAAGGGTTGATGAAGTCGGGGTTGTAGAAAGGTAACTCACAACGAGCGTGAACTCCTGAAACTTCGACTTGCTCATGGCATCATCTCCTTAGGGCACGCGCTCCTGGGGAGTGTTCTAGTGTTGTCCCGTATAGTTCAAAAGGGCTCGGCTACCTTTCGGCTTGAACTGGGCACAGACACCAACCACAGCGAGACAGTGGTTGGTGTGCAGCTTGGCCGGTGCTGAAAGTTCTTGTCCGGGGGTAGTATAGGAGGCCATGGCTTTTCAAGCTAAGCCACGCCCATAGATTAAACATTAAACATATCTATCTATCTATCGTTCCACTGGGCTACTGTACCCCCTA
The DNA here is from genome assembly GCA_019918135.1 of Paulinella micropora. NCBI lineage: Eukaryota > Cercozoa > Imbricatea > Euglyphida > Paulinellidae > Paulinella > Paulinella micropora. Next base: position 101,904 of record WBZZ01002331.1, on the reverse strand, counting down.
TCTATCTATCTATCTATCTATCTATCTATCTATCTATCGTTCCACTATGCTACTGTACCCCCTAAGGAAGTTCACGAGGTCTATCTATCTATCTATCTATCTATCTATCTATCTATCTATCTATCTTTCTTTCTATCTATCTATCTTTCTATCTATCTATCTATCTATCTATCTATCTATCTATCTTTCTCTCTGTCTCTCTCTCTCTCTCTCTCTCTCTCTTTCTCTCTCTCTCTCTCTCTTAGACGATGTGGATGAATGTGGATGAGGAAGACCTTGTGACCAAGCTTCTTGAAGGTTCACTTTTCTCTCTCTCTCTCTCTCTCTCTCTCTCTCTCTCTCTCTCTCTATCTATCTATCTATCTCTCTCTCTCTCTCTCTCTCTCTTATGTACCAAAACGTATGTATGTATGTATGTATGTAATGTAATGTAATGTAATGTAATGTAATTTATGTATGTATGTATGTATGTATGTATGTATGTATCTATGTATGTATCTATGTATGTATGTATGTATGAATGTATGTATGTATGTATGTATGTATGTATGAATGTATGTATGTATGCATGTATGCATGTATGTATGTATGTATCTATGTATGTATGTATGTATGTATGTATCAGAGTTTAAGCAGGATGCTCAAATGTATGTATGTATGTATGTATGTATGTGTGTATGTATGTATGTATGTACGCACGTACTTACGTGTATGTACGTACGTACGTACGGACGTATGTATGTATGTATGTATGTATGTATGTATGTATGTATGTATATATGTATGTATGTATGTATGTATGTATGTGTAGGAGAATTCAAGGAAGACGCTCAGATGTTCGAAGAGCTGTTTGCAGCCAAAGAGACCAAAAAGATGGGAAGAAGGAGGGTCATGTGTATAGATAGATAGATAGATAGATAGATAGATAGATAGATAGATAGATAGATAGATAGGTAGGTAGGTAGGTAGGTAGGTAGACAGGTAGACAGACAGACAGACAGACAGACAGATAGATAGATAGATAGATAGATAGATAGATAGATAGATAGATAGATAGATAGATAGAGTGAGAGAGAGAGAGAGAAAGAGATGTATAGATAGATAGATAGATATGTATGTAAGCAAAAGTGAAGCATTTCGGCCACCTCAAATTTCGGCAAGAAATAACGTATCTTGCGGTGAAAAGACTAGGGAAGAATTCCGGCCACCCAAAGTTTTCTGCAAAAACAACGTATTCTGCGGTGAAAAAAATCATTGGCCGAAATATTTCGTGGCCGAAATTTTTCAGTCGTCCTTTTGTATATCTGTGCATGCATGTATGTATAAAGCTGTTAGCCCTTTTCTGAACTGCTCAAGCTTTTCTTTTCTATTATTTACCTATTTATTTCTTTATTTCTTCATTCATTCATTCATTCATTTTCTATTTATTTATTCATGTATCTATTTATTTCTTCATTCATTCATTCATTCATTCATTCAATCACTCATTCATTCATTTAATCATTCATTCACTTATGTATCTCACTCGCTTCTGTATCTCTTTCATCTTTTTATTGACTTGTCGGTATAGAATCCTCGCACAAAGCCTACCAAGTCCATCTATCGACCTATCTATCTACCTATTTACCTACCTATCTATCATCTATCTATCTATCTATCTATCTATCTATCTATCTATCTGTCTATCTATCTATCTATCTATCTATCTATCTATCTATCTATATCTATCTATATCTATCTATCCAGCAGACCCTGTGATGTATGTATGTATGCATATCTATCTATCTATCTATCTATCTATCTATCTATCTATCATATCTGTGCATGCATGTATGCATAAAGCTGTTAGTCCTTTTTTGAACTGCTCAAGCTTTTCTTTCCTCTATGTATGTATGTATGTATGTATGTATGTATGTATGTATGTATGTATGTATGTGAGTGTTTGTATGTATGTATTTATGTATGTATGATGTATGTATGTGTGTGAGAGAGAGAGGGGGGGGGGGGGGGGGGGGGGAGAGAGTCAGAGAATGAACCAGATCTCATCTCATCTCATCTCGATCCAGATCTCATCTCATCTCATCTCATCTCCATCTCCATCTCGATCTCGATTCTCGATCTCGATCTCGATTCTCGATCTCGATCTCGATTCTCGATCTCGATCTCGATCTTGATCTTGATATTGATATTGACATGGATTGATCTCATCTCATCTCATCTCGGTCTCATCTCGATCTCGATCTCATTTCTTGTGTGTGCACATTTATGTTTCTCTGTGTGTATGTGTCCGTATAGGGCGATGATGGAGAAGAAGACGGTGGTGAAGAAGGAGCAGAGGGAGGCAAGCCGAAGAAAAAGAAAGCGGTCAATCCCAATATCTACCTACCTACCTACCTACCTATCTCTCTCTCTATCTATCTATCTATCTATCTATCTATCTATCTATCTATCTATCTACCTACTTACTACCTACCTACCTATCTATCTATCTATCTATCTATCTATCTATCTATCTATTTATCTATCTATCTATCTATCTATCTATCTGTCTATCCATCTATCCATCTATCTATCTATGAACTTTTTTTTCACCTGCATGCCTATAAATCCATCAATAGTTTCGAGATGTTTAATTTATCTACGTAAGCCATGTATATTATCGAAGGGTATTCGTGTATGAACAGAAAACTACGACTACTACTACTGCTACTACTACTACTACTACTACTACTACTACTACTACTACGATTATTATTATTATTATTATTATTATTATTATTATTATTATTATTATTATTACTATTATTACTATTATTAGTATTATTATTATTATTATTATTATTATTATTATTATTATTATTATCATTATTATGGACACCGTGATAGCCCAGTGGTCAAGTTCTACCATCTGGGCCCTGTCGCCAGTTCGATTCCCGTCGGTGCCACCAGTATTTTCATTGAACATACCGGTCCGTCTGGAAGTGTTGGAACTGCCCTTGCGGGGGCGTCATTAGAGCCTATCGTCAATTCTTCGTACTCCCCTCACGGGTGAGACGATGGAGGCGCATGTGCAGATTTGCATCAGCCATTGACAGAGAAGCACTATTATCATTATTATTATTATTATTATTATTATTATTATTATTATTATTATTATTATTATTCAGCCCAATGGCCTTACGGCGTTAAACTGTGATGCCAACTCAAAACCATTTGGTGGATGATTCTGGGGAGGAGGGTCGTTGGGCGCCTGTCAAAGATCTTAAACTCCGCTATGCCGGTTGATAGCCCGTGGACCCAGCGGATACCAAATTGTTATGGGTGGGGTTTTGAGGTAGTTCTAGCAACCATGCTTGGTGTACGCACTTGCACATGCGGCAACGTTTTGCAAGAGGTTGTTGGGACTGCGGAATAACCTCGGCTTAGTGTAGTCTTGCCCTCAGGAGCTCCATCGGTGGCCCCTATAATCAGTCGAGAGACTGACTAGGTGGGGATGGAGAACCTCGAGCAAGGGCATGGAGGCTCATGTCCGGAAACGGATCGTGCCATCAGCTGCATCAGTATGCCTTAGAGGAAGTATTATTATTATTATTACTATCATTATTGCTACCATTATGATTAAAATGGTGAAGTTGATGCACGAAAAACGCAGTGACGCATTTGAGATCTCTCTCTCTCTCTCTCTCTCTCTGTATGTGTGTGTGTGTTTGTGTGTGTTTGCGTGAATATATGGCTATAACGTTCTATCAGGACACGACAGAAGTTTGAATCCTTTTTTTTTTTTTTTTTATTTTTTTATTATTATTATTATTATTATTATTATTATTATTATTATTACCTCCGTAAACAATACTCACTTATGATGCAATTATCGTAAACAATACTCATTAATGCAATTATCGGTATGTTTGTCACTGCACATTATCGAGGGGTATGCTACTACTACTGCTATTATTATTATTGTAATTATTATTATTATTTTTATTATTATCATCATCATCATCATCATCATCATCATCATCATCATTATTATTATTATTATTATTATTATTATTCAGCCCAATGGCCTCAAGGCGTTAAACTGTGACGCCAACTCATAACCCTTTGGTGGTAGATGCTGGGGAGGAGGGTCGTTGCGCGCGTAAAAGATCTTAAACTCCGCATATGCTGGTTGATAGCCCAGGACCCAGCAGACACCAGATTGTTATGGGTGGGGTTTCGAGGCAGCTCTAGCAACCGCGCTTGGTGTATGCACTTGCACATTCGGTGACGTCTTGCAAGAGGTTGCTGGGACTGCGGAATAACCTCGGCTTAGTGCAGTCTTGCCCTCAGGAGCTCCATCGGTGGCCCCGATCATCAGGCGAGAGACTGACAAGGGGGGGTGGAGGACCTCGAACAAGGGTA
>WBZZ01002330.1:0-23593 GCA_019918135.1 Paulinella micropora | reverse complement strand
AATGATATGGTTAATGACTTGTCCAAACCCCGCGGACACCACCAATAATACAACAATACGAATTTATGGAAATACGACTAATGAGGTTTTATTGACATACGTGACAGATGCTCCAATAACATTGGAAGTATATTATAAAACGGCATCTGCGGATTATGTATCTTTTAAACCATCATATTTTAATATTGATGTGATGAGAGACATAGCACTAACTGCTGTTACACATGAAACCTGTCATACATATCTTTTAGTGTCGTGAGTTTGCCCTCGTGTTGAGATAAGACATCGCGGAAAAATGTCTTATAATCTAACTTACCATATTTAAGAATAGGTCGTTGGTCTGGTGGTATGTGCGTATCTACTCTCGTGCCATTTCTTCATATCCTCCTGTTCTATGGTGCGGTCTTCCACTTTCATATACAAGAAATTAAACGGGTCTTTTGATACTTTCAAATGTGCCGTTATTATTTCATAGCAACTATACCCGCTCTCGGGCGGATTCCGCTTTGCTTTAATCGGTGTTTTCTTCCCTAACTGGTGCGGTCCTCTTTTGCTTCTAAAACTGGAATTCTTTTTTGCCAATTCTTCTCCTACGTTGCCTTGATTTCGTAATACCAGTTTCCTTCAAATCACTTTCTTTAAAAGGCGTAAATTCTTCTGTTCTGGTTCATCATAAAGAATTTTCATGTATCAACGGAGGCAATAAACTTCAACATTATCACTCTGCGTTGTTCGGGTCGGTATTTTTCGTAAAATGCGACGATATCAGGTTTAAGTGATTTGCTTGTTGGCAGTTTATCGCTACTTAAATGAGTCCATTTTTCTATTTGGCTCAGATAATCTTTTTGGTTGCATGTTATATATAAGCATAACAAAAAAAATCCGTCTATATTATTTATTCATCGTCGTCGTCGTCAAAAGCCCATTCATTATCACCATAAATAACCTTCCATTGATTTTTACATTCTTCTAAGTTGGTAAATCTACGTATCTAACTCACCCTGCTTCCATCGTTTTCTTCTTTTCTACCATATTTGGCATCAGTTTTCTAAGACTAGTCCAGAAACTACCCGTGAAGTGTGTGTCATTTGCTTGCTTTATACACATCATACAATGTTTCTTTTGAAACTTCTTACCAAAATGAATTTCTGATTTGGTTTAATATATCCCAAGTTCAAGCAATCCAACCACCACTTTCTCAACTTTGAAAGGATTTTACTTTTTGTTCTCGTAGCCCTTTGTAATGATTGTTTCGCGGTCGTTAAATCGCTGAGGTCTCTTCAAGGAGAAACTTCGCCAGTCGTTGCCTGTCAATAGATCTAATATCCGCAATCACTTTTCTTTTCGTCTGTTTCATGAGTGCCAGTTCAGAAACTTCAAGGACTAGCCATCGTTGCTCAGTGGTTCCCGCTGGCACTACCCATCTTCGTTTGAAGCAAGGACTAAGAATAACATATTTTCTAATGTTAGATTTGGTAAATATTTTTGTTTAAGAGTGAGTGTGTTTTCTGATACAAGTTTCTTAATTGTTCCCGCTCGTTCTTTATCACCACCCCATACCATTTCGTCCATAAATACTACGATTGCTTTTGCGAGTTGCGCATTGAAATCGCCTAATATTTCTTTAACGTCGGACGGCTGGAAGTAATAATCGGCACCTATTATGTCTTTGAATATTTCAAGAATAATACCCTTACCTGCTCGTTCAGTGCTTGTCAAAACTAATGATAAGTGTAGTTTTTGCCACGGCTTTTGGTAAATGCTCGCAAACATATCAAGCACCTTTTTATATATGTCCTGCTTCCCCACCATCTGTTTAGGATATGTTGAAAGAATGCTTCATTTTTTTCTTCTTCTGCCGTGAATGATTTCACGTCTTTAATGTGTCCGCTGGAATTTCAAAACCCTTAAACAAGTTATAAAACCCTTGTTTGTCGTTATCAAAGTATGCCTTGGGGTCAAAGATTACGTCATTTACTTCGCGTCTTCTCGGGTGTGTAGTCCACATTTTATACAAATCAACAACATTCAATTGGCGGGGTTTTTACCTATGCTATCCAGTCCTCCTTTGATAAGTTGGTCTTTACTCTTTTGTTTTTGAAGAATGATTCCATTGCTGATTCCGTCTTGTAGCGAATACCTTCTTGCCTTTGGAATCAACATATTCTTCAATTATAGTCGGCTTTGCCAAGTTAGCAAAAGTGTATGAATTATTCATCCAAGCCAAAGCAGTATCTATCAACTCTTTGAATTTTTCTAAACTATTACATTCGCTGGCAAGTCGTCGCAGGTCATCAATCGTGTTGATATTACGGACGATAGGGGCGATAATTCGTGAATTTTTATGCCTTTACCCTCGCAATGCTATCGTGGCAGTAGAAATACAGCCCGTCTCTTCTCCATACTACATAGCAATTGTCGCTTTTTTTTCTTCCCGTTTATAATACATACTCGTGTCCCTATGGTTTTTAAAACAAACATTCTCTGCTTTATTTCAACAATTTCTACATTTGGTATTTTGCGGAGTATAATTTCGCGTATTTCGTCCAATGTGATATGTTGATATCGTTTCAAAGTTGTATATTCGGGAATTTTGACTGTCGTAAAATGTATCATCACGCATAATCAATAATCGTCTATTTCTACATCTTGTAGCAGTTTCAAGGTTTGTTTTTGGGGTGTATGAATACGGAAGCAAAACGCGGTCGCTATCTCTTTATGAGAGTAGATAGTGCGAAAAGCCCTGTTTTTGTTATATACAGAAATATCAAGTATGGTTCGTAATTCAATATTCTTGTCGGCTCGTTCAAATGTGAAGCAAGGTCGGGTAATCTTTTTCAATCACCACTTCCACATACTTCCAAAACTCTTTTTGTGTTTCGCAGTTTTTAAACAAGCCGTTATCGTAAGAAAAATGGCACGACATTTTACCATTCTTACTCGCATCCAAGTATTTGGCTTTTTTGGGATTATACTTCAAGCCTACATTAGCAAATACATTTTCCATAAGCGTGTTCCACCGCTCATACATTTTTTTCGTGAGATTGATAATTCATCGCCATCAATGTCGGCAAACATTCGTTGGGGTTTGTTTTCCATTAATACTTCATAGTATTGCTTTTGTCATCGGGCGTTTTTCAATCAATTCAATGAAATCCTCTTGGATGGCAGTGTGAATTGTTTATTCCCCACTTGATAAGAACCGCATCTTGTGGTTTATCTCTCAGTGCTTCTTCTTGTTTCCAATACCATTGTCCGTTGGTCAGTGTCGGTGCGGTCATGTTATATAGTCGCTCGGATTTTTTATAAAAATAAATTAATTATTCTATATATCCAGTATACCATATATCATTGTCCTTAATAGGAAATTATAATTTTTATATATCGTTATGAAAAAAAAAATTTCTTTTTTTTACTTATTCAAGCACCCGCATTTATAAATCCTTTGATTGTCCGCAAAGTTCGCAATACTTCAATCTATTTATTAAGCAGGCTTTGTGATAATACTTGTCTCTGTTCGGATACTTTTCCACAATCTTTTTTGGAATTGCCCTATTGCTATTACAATAACAACAAAATTTAATGTTTGGATTGTCAAGAGTGCGGATGAGCAATGATAGGTCTTCGTTCATTTTATCATTCTTAAACCGCTTGATACATTCAGAGCCCAGCACCATTTCGTCCCGTTTTTTACATTTTTTAATGATGTAATTCTTTGTAATCTCGTGTGAGCAACAACAATATTGTTCTTCCCTTTTTCTATACTTTCCAAGTTTCCAGTCGGCCGTGTTCCACTTTCCATCGGGTGATATAAATGAAACGGCATTGACTAGATTTAGAAATAATTCCATTCACGTAATCTAAATGAAGTTAGTCTCATATGTCCAATACGATCGGCGGTGAGAGGTGTCCATGGTTTATATAATAGTGTATATATTTTTTATATATAAAATAAATTATATATTGTTAATACATTATTACGAAAAGCCCTTAATTCAAGCAATTCCTTTTTGTTTTTCGTATTTCTCCTTCCGCATAATTTTATCCTCTCTTGGTTCTTATAATAGTATGCCTTCGCATTTTCCCTATTCTTATCAGGATGAGCCTTCAAAAATGCTTTCGCCCTTTCCCTTCTCCGTTGAACGATTCTTCCTTAGTGAATTGAGGTGTCCTCGGCATTATGTCCTATATATAATTATATTATTTTAATTATTTTAAATTATAAATCAGCAATACATCAAAAAATACTAAAATGTTGTTAAAAACGACTTGGACGGCTGAGATTAATAGTAGCAATCCGAGAGAGAGAGAGAGATGTCGTGTTAGTATTAAACGGTGTCGAGTCCAAGTCCGACCCACCCGCGGGCGGAAACTTTTGAAAAGTGTATAGTAGAGAGTACCCCCCTTTCGGAAAATTTACTCCTCTTTTATTAAACCTTGGACAAGTTGGACAATATAAAAAATATGTATATAGGAAGAAGAATAATATAATAAATACCGAAATTTAATAACTAAAAAGGTGTCCAACCTCGTAAGGGTCAAGTAGGACACGGCCAACCATGAGGGTGGACACCCATAGGAGAAGCCAATCTCTCTCACCTGCTCTTACATTCATCCTTTTTTGTTTGCTATAATATAAGCATAAGGGTCAATATTACATTTAAGGATAAGGGTCAATATTACTATAAAGTAATAATGCCAACCGTCGAAGAACAATACGCAAACCGACAAAAATATATCTCGCAAAAATATGGGGATAGTTTCACATTTTTAAGAATGCAAAAATACAATAGGGAATATTACGAGAAGAATAAAGAAAGAATAACGCAAAGAAAGAAGCAACGTCGTCAAGAAAATAAGGACAAGATCAAGATAAAAGAATACAATAAAGCATACTACGAAAGAAAAAGAATGCGAATAAAGCACATTATGATATCAAAGAGCATGTATTATTGGATATATACCAGAGAGGCCAGTCTTGACAGACGAAAACAATATAAAGCAAAATATAGAAAGAAATACAATGAGCAACTAAAAAAACTTAAACTTGAATACGAGAAAAAATATGGAGAAAAAGCAGATAGAATATAGATAGATGGACTAGTTATTATAACGAAAATAGAAAGCCAATCTCTGTGTGATCATATCAGCAAAAAATAATATCGTTACGGCTGAGCCGATTGCCACCAATTTTGGGTCAAAAATGATTTTTTTTTGCCGATCGTCCAAGGAGAAAAAGCCAAAGAAACTGTTTTACACTTTTCTAATTTCACGGGGATGACCTATTTTCCAATACAAGAAAACGAAAAAAGCGATTTTCTGTGCGGTGCGAAAAAACGAAAAAATTAGTTTCTTCAATTATCATGATGTCGTGAGATGATCATTTATATACATAAACCTGTCCACTCAAGTATTAAATATAAGCACAGAAAAAACAGAAAAACACATATACGACACATACAACAACCCGCCCTGTTATACAAAATATGTCATTTTACAAAAACAAATATAACAACAATAAATACAAAGGCTTATTTTGTCATTTTGTCGTTATGAGACTACATATTAACATTTAATAAATCCCTCACTGAATAAAGATATATATTTCCTCGTGTGTTATGTAGTCTCATAACGACAAAAAAATTTATCGCACCATTAATTAAGGCAGTTCAACAATTATCACAAAAGTTATCTAATTTAGAAAAAGAAAATAAAATTCTTATGAATATACTACAAGACCAAGAGAACCAATTAGCCGAAATCCGCGTGGCCGTACTTCCTCATAATGCCCCCTAGATTACACCCATCGCCACCTATTATGGATATGGATGGCGAACTAACACCAGAATTAAAAAATAGGGTCTTAGATGTTCAAATTAAACAGGAAGAAAAAAAATAGATCACGAATATGAAGGCAACTGGGACTGCTGTATGTCTAAGCGAAAAACCGATAGCCGACTTATTAAGTATCTGTTTCAGATGGGAATCATTATCTCCATTATAACCCTTTGTATCGTGAGGCTTTCAAAAAAAGATATTCCGTGCGAGGTAGCCAACACATATGTTGGTATTTTGACTTTACTCATAGGAATTTGCCTTCCTTCACCAAGTTCGGGTAGTAAAAAGTAAATTAAAATAATAAACTAGTTGTATAATATCTTTGTGTTCAATATTGACAACAAAAACAATGAAGTATTGCCATTCGTGTAAAACCTTTTATGCGGACATATTTTTTATGAGCAAAAAATGGAAAATGTGTAAAGAATGTGATTCCTGTCGCAAAAAAAGAATGTTAATAATGAAATATGTGTTCATATGAATAAACAGAAATATTGTTTGCTGTGTATAACGGCAGAAAATAAACCAGAACAAACCCCTTATTCTGAACCTTGGATGGAGTGGTTGAATTAAATATCATTAACATTCATATATGTGTGTCCTGTACCAAGACGAAGTGTCACCCGCACACATTAAGGGCAGTGCCTCATCAAAAACTAGGACACATATTATTTCCGTTATTTATGAAAACACACTTAAACCCTGTATCTACCCCTTGCTTTATACAATGAGCACAACTCTCATTCTTTTTTTCTGAGTATCGTGAGTAAAAGTCGCAGGCAGTTCGCGAAATAGCCGAGCACACGAATAGCAATATTAATAACATTATATATATTAGCCTGCTTTACCTTCCTTTTTAATTATATTATTATAAATCGCTTCTCGTTGCTTATCTGATAGCGGTAAGCGGTAAAGTATATTTTCAGGTTTTCTGAAAATATTGAGGTTTCTATTCACTAAGTTCTGAGTGATGCGGATTTGGTCAATTTCCTTCCCTAGCCATTCTAGTTCCTCCAGTTGTTCCTCGTCTTTGCTTTTTTCCTTTTTTGTTTTCCATGCTATATTATAGCAGATAAAAAAATGTCATTTCAAGAAAACAATGGATTGATTATTACAATCAAGCCAGATCAGAACATAAGGATCAGCCTGAGTTTATTACAGCAAAGGCCAATGAACTACAGTGGATAGATAGAATACAAGATGCTATTGATTTTGATGATGCGTCCGACAATCCAAACATGGAAAGATTAAAAGACAGGTTTTGAAATGCTAATCGAAAGGTCATCTATATACAACAATATGAACCAAAAAGAACTAAGGGAACACCTTAGGGAAAATAGAGTTAATATAGAAGAACTTGAAAAAAATTGGAAAAATGCCCATAAATGAACAACGATTAGAAATGATACAATTAGCAAGGACTAAGGATAAAGCAAACATTGAAAAAATTTAAGATTTTATTGATAAGATGCATCGTGATATGAATCAATTGATAACTCACTGGGGATATCCAGAAGGGAAAAGATCCTTACTTAAATCAATGACTCGTGATGGGCTAACCTATTTATTGAATAAAGGCAGAGTCGAAATAAAAGCAATAGCAAGAAGGGAACACAAACAATGGCATACTCAGGATTTAAAAGAATGGGAACAAAAAAGAATAGAATATGAACAGAAAAACCCTGAAGATGCTTTAATTGAAACACAAATAGGTGAAGAATACAAAACTATTGTACCAAGTTTAACAGATACACCAAGAGATACTGCGAGATTTGTGGAGACAATGATTAAAACTATTAATGAAATGATTATGAGCCCTACATTGAATAGAATACTGAATACTGCTATAACACTTGGTCGTTATGGTGTGAGCAGATTGGCATGGAATCGCTTGAGATCCAGGCGTGCGTAAGCTAGGGCTAGCGCCTCGAGGTCCACGTGCTGGAACCAGCGCCTCTCCAGTGGGAGGTCCGGCGGCCCGGCCTCTGCCGGCCGGGGGGGCGTCTGCCCGGGGAGGCGCAGCCCCCAGAGCCAGAAGCTAGCGGCCCCCGTCGGACGCACGCCCAGCCCCGCCGCGCCGGGCGCCACCACGTCGCGCCCCGCCATGACGGGTCCGAAGAAGACCACCTGCCCCTCGACCAGGCAGAGCAACTTGGTGTACCCGGCCGCGCGGCGCTGCTGCTCGACCATCTTGAACGGAAAATAGACGCGGCCGGCCACGTGCAGGGCGGGGAACGCCAGTGTGCGCTGGGGGTACGGCCTGTCCCGCGCCCAGGGTACGCAGCGGGCGGCGCCCGCCGCCGGCGGCGCACGCACCGGCACAGTCCAAGCCCCGGACCCGAACAGCAAGTGCACGGCGCAAGTTTGCAATCCGCGGAGCCGCTGCCTCAGCCTAGCCAGTCCGTCCGCCGGCCGCGGGATGTCGCGGCACAGCACCTGCGCCCGCCCCGCGCCGGCTGGCTCCCACCCCCGTGAGAGACAGAAGGTGTAGTCGTGCTGCGGCTCACGGCGCAGCACCAGGTAATCAGCGGGGGTCGTGCGGGCCAGGTACGCCAGCAACCCCGCCACGAAGGCGCTGCCGATCCCCTGGCGTCGTCGCCCCACGTCTACTTCACAGAGGTCCAGGCGCCAGCCGTCGGCTACCGACAGCAGCGCGTACGCTAGCAGCTGCTCACCTTCTTCGTACACCAGCAACAGCCTCCCGGGCTCGGCTAGTGCGCCCGCCAGGAGGTTCCAGTTGTGCCTGAACCCGGTGTCTGAGTGGGTGCCCGACGAACGTTCCACCAGCTCTCGCAGGACGGGCAGGTCGGGGGCCTGCGCCGCACGCACCGAGGCCTCCCCGCTCCACCTCTCGCTAGCCATTCGCTTTCTGTGGCTGCGCGGCGCCAGCCCCCCCCCTAGAAGATCCCGCCGGCCTCCGCGCCCCGGGCCGGGCTGCACGCGGCACACCCGGCACGAGGGCCTCTCCCCCCCCCCCCCGCCCCCGCGGGGCGCGGGGGTTCGGTCTGGCCCCCCCCGGTAGCCGCCCAAGTCGCGGAGCGCTGTGGCCGCGGGTCCCGGGCCCCGCGGCGGTGGACCCCCCTAGGGGCCGGAAGGGGGTAGGGGGGGGGGGGTAGGGGGGGGCGCCCCCTTCTCTGGGAGGAGGCACCCCCCCCCCTTCTGGGAGGAGGCACCCCCCCTTGGGAGGGCACCCCCCTCTGGGAGGGGGCACCCCCCCCCTCTCAGGGAGGCGCAGGGAGCAAGCAACCTCCCTGGGGGGCCACTCTAGATCCCGGTCGCATGGGAAAGGGGGGGGGGGGCGCCAGAGAAGAAGCGGGACGACGAGGGCCTCCCCTCCCCCTGAGACACTCTTGAGACAAGCTCGAGTGACACCCCCCCCCCTCTCTTGAGACTCTTGAGACAAACTCGAGGGACAGCCCCCCCCCCTCTCTTGAGACACTTTTGAGACAAGCTCGAGAACACCCCCCCCCCCAGGAGAAAAGAATCAAGGCACGGGGATGCCAGGGTCACCCCCCTCAGGAGAAAAAAAGGAAGGCACGGGGATGCCAGGGTTTCCCCCCCCAGGGAAAAAAAAGAAGGCACGGGATGCCAGGGGTCCCCCCCCCTTCCAAACTCAGGGGGTCGGGTTCCCCCCCCCTTCCAAACTCAGGGGGGTCGGGGCTCCCCCCCCCCTCCAAACTCAGGGGGTCACAGGGAGCGGAGGGGTGGGTCCTGCGCCCGAGCCACCTCCCCCTCCTACGCCGACTGATTCCGGGCGACCGGGGGCGGGGGAAAGTGTGAGCTTGGAATAATTTCCAAGGTCGGGCGGGGAGGGGGGGTGTGTATGGAGGCAGAGAGAACGCGGGAGGGGGACCCCCCTTCCCCCTCCCCGGGGGACCCCACCCCTCCCCACCCCCCCCCCCCCCCCTCTCCCACCCGAGCACCGTGCCCTGACCCCGTCACCACATTCCGCCCCGTCCGTAGTGGAGCCGTGGGCTGTGCACATGCGTTGGTGGCATCGGCGTACTACTGCTGGGCGCTGGGCCTGGCCTGGGGCGTCGCCGGGCTGTTGTCGCGGCAGGCACAGTGTGTCGAGGCCGTGCGGGCCAAGGAGCGTGAACTGGCGAGCGTAACCGGGCCGTTGCTGCACCAGATTGTGGAGACGGGCCAATGTGCCGACCGAGCACGCGGACGGCTGACCAGCCAGTGGCAACGGAGCCTGTCGTGGTCCAGACTGCTGCCCAATGCTACGCACGCCATGTGGTCGGAGAGCGAAGTCAGCTGCCTCGTGTTCTTGTACTACCCGGACGTCTGGAACGCCTACCAACACCTAGCCCGGGCGCCCGAACGGAGTGTCCTGGGCGGGCTCGCCCTCGTGCACCGGCTGGGGGTGCTTACGCTTCCAGGGAACTAGAGCTGCTGTCCCCCTGGACCACGTGGCCCGGCCCCGGCGTAGCCGACAGCCTGCTGCTGCCGGGCCCGCCGTCTTCTGGGCCGCTCTGCCCGGCGCCCGGACGCCGTACTACATGCTGCAGTTCCTGCACTCACGCCTGCAGGACCGGGGCTGGGGGCGGTCTTTCTGGGGTGAGCCCGCCGACCTGCCGGGCGCCGCGCTGGCCGACGCGCTGGCGCAGCTCGCCGGCGTCCAGGACCCCGCCCCGCTCGCGAACGAGACCCATACTTGGCAGGTCATGGGCCTGCCCGAGGCCGTGCTGGTGCTGGACCCCGCGGCCTGGACGCAGGGCCCCGTCGCGCGCCTCCACGGACCAGTGGCGGTCGGCCTGGGGCGTCCTGTGCTGGTGGCCCGCGCCGCCCGCGTGGCTGTGGGTCGGCGTGGCGCTCGCGCTAGCCTCGGCGTGCTGCTACTGCGGCGCCGCGTGGCGGCGCTGGCCGGGGGGCGGCGCGGCTACCAGCCCGTGCGCCAGGGCCCGGAGCAGGGTCCGGCCGCCTGGCCCCTGACACGCCGCCGGCCGGCGCCGCGCACGTCGTCGCAGCGCGGCCAGGCACGGGCGCCCCCGCCCCGCTCCTCCACGGACTCCCCCCCGGGGCCGGCAGGGTGGCGGACCGAGGCCGGGCCGCCGGGGTGGCAGACCGAGGCCGGACCGCCGGGCGATGACGACGAGCAGGCGGCCGAGGACGGTTACTTTTAATGACTCGCAGACCACGTGGGGTGGCCGCGCGGCGTTTTCCCCCTTCCCCGAAAAAACCCACACCCCTTCATCCTCGCTTGTCTCCTTCAGTCCTTCATTCGCGAGGGCGCCCCTTGCGCGTTTGGGAGTCTACCTGGCGCCCGCAATCGGTGCATTGTGCGACTGACTGGCACAGGCTGATGGCGGCCTGTACGCGCTTGAGGCCCCGGAGCGCGGTCCCCGCGCTGCCTTCCCCCTGGGGCAACACGATCGCAGGACCCACCGGCCCGCTGGGCTGGCTCTCAACCACGCGGTCAGTCTCCCGCAGGAAATTCTTGGCCACCCGGAGCGCCGCCTCCACCTCCTGGCTGAGCGGCTGCTGTCTGGCTTCGCTGTGTGCCACCGGTTCTTCCCCTTCGTATGAGATACTACGACTCAGGCCGTCCGTCACGGGCGCCCCGTCGTAGTCCGAACCTGGCCTGATATGAGTGCTGCGGCTGAGGACGCCTGGATCCTCCCCCTGGTCAGCCTCCCTTTCTTCCTCTGCTGCAGCCGTCCCCAGCACGATTTCCAAGGCAGACAGCCTGTTACGGACGCGGCTGACCAGCGCCCACTGCTCGTTGCCGGCCTTGTTACCCTGCACGGCACTGGCTACTGCCTGGCGCAATTACCGTTCCAGCCGCTGCTTGGCAGGCTCGGTTTGCCGCGCCCAGAAGGCCCCGCAGAGGTAAAACAGGACGGTCCAGGCCTGCACGACCGACAGAGGCTGCGCCGCTGGGGCCTTGCGATTGTCCTCGAATTGCATAACGCGGCAGACCAGGTGGTTCAGCCGCTGCGAGGAGTTTGTCGGACCTGGTCCTGCAGCTGTAGTGACACCATGTCTTGCTTCTTCGTCCGGCGCGTAAAAGTACACGTTCTCGGGATTCAGATCCAGTAAAGGAAACCCATTCTTCTGCAGCAGCGTTGCTATCTCCCCTTGAATTGCGGCTTTTAGCTGGACTAGCGGCTGCGATGATGATGGTCGAGCACCGCCGATTTGATCGGCCAGCAGGTCGAGAACAGACGGAGGCCCCTTCTCTTGCAATCTAGACTCGGCGGACTCGGCGGCTCCCATGATCAGCGCAGGTTAGCTCGTACCCTTGTCACGAAGAAACGACCCGCCTGTGGCACAGTAGGCCGGTGGTGCCGGGTCCCCGGCTGGCGGGCCGGGCGGGGAACGGAGAGAGAGAGAGAGAGAGAGAGAGAGAGAGAGAGTAAGGGGGGAGGCTAGCGAGGAGGGAAGGAAGCGAGGTGGACGCGGGGCTTGCGCCGGCAGGGAGAAGCGTCGGGGGCCGAGGGGGGGGGGGGGGTGCCCGGTTTCCGGAGCGCGTCACGGTGGTTTTAGGACCGAACTAGCTAGGCTGGCGTGGCCTAGGCCCAGGGGCTGGCTCCTCCCGGAACCGGGCCGGCCGCCTGCCCAGGCTAGAACCAGGCCATGCGTAACCCCGGAAGACCACGTCCGTGTCGGCCCACACTTGGCCAGTGAGGGCCGCCGGCAGCGGGCCCAGCACCAGGACGCGCAGGCGGGGGAAGCGCCCAGTCCAGGTCCAAGTAGAATTTACCAACGTCTGGCAGCGTACGCTCGACCAGCGGCACCGCCCAGGGCGTGCCCCGCAGGCAGGCCAGCAGCTCCACCACCTGCAAGTAGACCTGCGGGTCATCCGGTAGCAGGAACTTGCCCCCCGTGAAGCTGGTGCTATTGAACGGCTGCCTTCCGCCCACGGGCACGCGGTTGCGCCGCAGCAGCGCCTGCAGTTGCGCGGAGCTAGCGAGCTGCCGGGCGGAGTCTCCGGCGAGGGAGGCAGGGCAGTGCTCCGTCCAGGCCGGCTCGCTCAGCTACATGCTGGTACCACTGCCCCCGGGGCGGCCCGCGCCGTTTTTGGGAGTACAGGCCCCAGGCTCCCCGTCCCCGCCCCCGCCCGCCGCCGCTCCCCCCTCCCGGCCGGGGGTGACGACCGTGCCGACCAGCGCTCCTCTCGCCGGGCCCGCGACACCGGCGTGGCCCCCCCCGCGCCCGCCCGGTGGTTGGCGACCGCGGCGCCCCTCCCCACCCGACACGGGCGCGGCCTCCCCCCGGCCGGGGGTACGACCGTGCCGACCAGCGTTCCTCCGCCGGGCCCACGACACCGGCGTGGCCTCCGCCTCGTGCCCGCCCTGTGTGCCCGGCGGCCGCGACGGCGCCCGGCCCCCGGGCGCGGGGAGGAGGAAGGGGCGCCACGGCTCCCTCCCCGCCCCCCGCCGTGGGCCGCCCCCCTGCCCGCTCCCCCTCCCCTTGCCGGGGGGGCGCCGCCCTCCCCTCCCCTTGGCTTCCTGTCACCCCGATCGCGTGCCCCGGCTACCACGCTGGGTGGTGCGCTCAGCATGGCCAAGGATTTTCGTGAGCTCAGTGTTTCAGTGTTTGAAGTCCGGCCGCAGTACCAGGACCCGGACCCGGACCAGGACCCGGACCAGGACCCGGACCAGGACCCGGACCCGGACCAGGACCCGGACCAGGACCCGGACCCGGACCAGGGCGCGGGCCCGCTGGAGGCACGCGGGTTCGGGGGCCCGCCCGACCTAGACAGCCTCCTCTCGGAGTCCCTACACGTGGCCCCGGCCCCGGAGCGCGTGTCCCGGGAGCAAGTGTTGCACCTGTTGGCGGGCGGCAGTACGCCCCATTGTTTCTGCCGGTCCTGTGGCCACGTGTGCGACGGCCCCGGGGCCTGCCAACGCTGCTGCGGCCATTGCTTGTGGCTGGCGGGGGAAGCTATTCATGCGGAGGAGCGTCCCGCGCGCGGCCACCTGACTGTCTGCGACGAAGCCCGGCTCCCGGCCTGCTACAGCTTCCGCCTGGAAGATGCCTGGCTGAACTCGGCCGATTCCGAGATACTACGGAAGATACTCGGGCGCGCGCTCCAAGGAGGGGGAAGCTCCTCCGGCCAGGCACCGGCGGTGGACGAGGCGCCGGACGGCGCGCGGGACAGCTCCTTGGCCCAAAACCTGCTCCGGCTGCTGCGGGCCTACTTTGGTCACACGACGGACGCGGCGGCGTCCTTCTGCCAGGTGGTGTACAATGACGGGCACTCGATCCACTGTGACGACAATATCTGGTGCGACGAGGTGGCGAGAACCCTGGGAGATGAGAGCGTCGAGTGCCTCAGGACACCACTTGACGTGGAACAAGTGCTGGCCCGCACGGGCCCGGCCATGCTCAAGCTGCCCGCCTTCTTCTATCCACTCTCGCTGCAGGGGACACGGTACGTGGTGGTAGAAAAGCGGCTCCGTGTGAGGGCGGGACAGCCGATGCCGAACCCGCTGGGGGAGGTCAAGGGGACGGGCTTCGTCCCCTTGCTGCTGGCGGCCGCGCGCGAGCCGGCCGAGAGCGGCACCTCGCTGCGGGTGAGCTATCGGGAGCCGGGCGGCCAGGAGCCGCGCACGCTGGCCGGCTCGGCCGGGCAGCCCGGCACGTTCGCTTTTACCCACCCGCACACAGACTCTCCGGGTACTTCGCCGCACTACCTGTCGCTGTTGCGCTCGACTGTGGCGGGGTACGACCACCAGGCCGAGCTGGAGCGGCACGTGACGCAGACGACTGAGGGGTGGGCGCAGTGGGCCATGCAGTCGTCGGCCCCCTTGACCCCGGCCCAGCAGATGTTCGTGCAACTGTGGTACGTGCAACTTATGCAGCGGGTGCGAGGGAAAGGCCGGGCGGGGGCCCCGCCGGCCCAGAGCACAAGAGAACCACGGCAGGGCGCAACAGGCGAGCCTGAGGGACGGGAGGCAGAGAGTGCCTTCGAGCCCATCTTCGCTTCTCTGAACGGGGCGCACGTGGTCGAGCCGTCGGTAGCGCTGAGCGACTCACAAGCTGGTAGCGGGGTCCCTGAGCGTGGCGCGGCCGACTCTCTGTCAGTGTCCGGGTCGCCGCCCGTGCCAGAGCTCCTGACGTCGGCGGTCCGGGAGACGCTGCAGGTGGAGGCGGACGCGCGTGTCTTCAAAGTACCCGTCACGGCGTACCAGGAGTTCTGCCGGAGGTTGGCCCAAGCCCGGCAGGAGCTGGGGGATACCGTCCTGGACCCGCAGAGCGTCCAGCTGTCCATGGAGGGTGCCCCGCCAGGCGAGGCGGAAATCTTGTTTTACGCCGCGGGGCTAGTGCCCCTCAAGGCGGCCGAGGGGGTGCTGCGGGGGGCGCCGAAGCCTGTTCCCGATGGCCAGGCCAGCGTCACTCTGCCGTGGATCTGCGTCAGCTGTGACGCGGCGCGGGAGCCCTCCCGCAGCACCACCTTTGTGTGCCACAGCTGCCTGCGGCAGAGGCAGCCACCGCCGGGGGGCGGGCAGTCTGCCCCCGCGGGCGCGCCCGAGGTTTCGGTCTCGCGCAGCACCACCTTTGTGTGCCGCAGCTGCTTGCGGCAGGGGCAGCCCGCTCTCGCGGGGGCGCCCGAGGAGGTTTCGGTCTCGCGCAGCACCACCTTTGTGTGCCACAGCTGCCTGCGGCAGAGACAGCCACCGCCGGGGGCGGGCAGTCTGCCCCCGTGGACGCGCCCGAGGAGGTTTCGGTCTCGCGCAGCACCACCTTTGTGTGTAACAGCTGCTTGCGGCAGGTGCCACCGCCAGGGGACGGACAGCCCGCCCCCGCGGGCGCGCCCGAGGAGCGCTCGGTCTCGCGCAGCACCACCTTCAGGTGTGATAGCTGCGTGCGGAAGCTGCGAGAACAGGAGCCCCCCCAGCAGCACAGGCCTCCGGCGGAGGCGGAGGGGAGCGCGTCGGTGTTCTACTGCACGGCGTGTCGGAGGCAGCAGCCAGCGACAGAGGCGGAGCTCAGCGAGTCGACTTTCTTCTGCACAACCTGCCAGCAGCACCAGCCACTGGCGCAGACAGACCCCAGGGAGTAGTCCGTCATCTGGACGACCTGCCAGGAGCACCGGACCCAGGCTAAATCCGAGAAGCAGCCGTCTGTCTGCACGTGCCAGCACGTGCAGCAGGCGCAGCAAGCGCAGGCGGAGCCCAGCCAGTCTTGGACTGTCTGCACAGCGTGCAGGCACGTGCAGCAGGCGCAGCAAGCGCAGGCGGAGCCCAGCCAGTTGTGGACTGTCTGCAAAGCGTGCCGGCACGTGCAGCAGGCGCAGCAAGCGCAGGCGGAGCCCAGCCAGTCGTGGACTGTCTGCACAGCGTGCCGGTACGTGCAGCAGGCGCAGCAGCCGCAGGCGGAGCCCAGCCAGCCCTCCTCTGTCTGCACAGCGTGCTGGCACGTGCAGCAGCCGCAGCAGGCGGAGCCCAGCCAGCCCTCCTCTGTCTGCACAGTGTGCTGGCACGTGCAGCAGCCGCAGCAGGCGCAGCCCGTGTGTGGGCCCCCACCCTGCCCAGCGCAAGGGCGGCGCGGCGGCGGCACACCCGGAGGTGGCGGCTCTAGCCTCTGCTTGGACGCCCCCCCCTCGATACCTCCGCGTACGCCCCCGGCCCGTCGGCGCCCCCAGCGTACGTCCCCTCCTCGTCGGATTACTACTCCTACTGGGCGCAGCAGCTGGCGTGCTAAAAACAGTGGTGTCTGTGTCGGTGTGCGGGCGAAAGAGAGAGAGAGCAAGAGAGAGAGAGCAAGCAAGAGAGAGAGAGAGAGAGAGAGAGAGAGAGAGAGCAAGCAAGAGAGAGAGAGAGAGAGAGCAAGCAAGAGAGAGAGAGAGAGAGCAAGCAAGAGAGAGAGAGACCCCTCGTACGGGCTCGGCCAGCGTCGGTCAGTACCTGCCAACCTCTGAGTTTGGTTTTCTTTTATTTAAAAACTGGTGCCGCACCTAGTGTACTTACTTCACTCGCCGCCCGGCGCGTTCCTGGCGCGCCCGCCCGCCGCGGAGGGTGGTGGCCCCCTTCCGGCTTCTTCTGCCACAGCCACCGCACACCACGCATCGGAGGACGCAGTAGAGCACCGCCAAGACCAGCAGCCCCACCAGGCCGGTCACTACCCAGTAGTACAGAGCCCTGAACACGATGCACGTAGGTATCTTGCGGTTCAGGGGCCCTCGGTTCGGGACGGGGATGAAACCCAGCGGTTTTTTTGTATCGGGCAAATGTCCGGCAGACAGGTGAGGATTCCCCTCTTCACACAATCTGCCACCGCCCGCACTACGTCTTGCAGCCCCTCCCAGAAGTCCTGGCCAAACTGCTTGAGGGCGGCCACGAAGCGCGCCAGCGCGTCCTGCTTGGCGGGCGAGGGCGGCGCCAGCGGCGTCACGCCCAGCCCGTTGAAGTACCGGGCCGGCCGCTCCGTGTCCACAAAGGCGTCAAGCATCTGTTCGAAGAGGCCCTGGTTCGCGAGCGCCGCCTCCGCGGCGGCCGTGAGCTCGTTGGCGCGCACGCGCAGCTGGTCGAGTTTCCCCGTCTCTTGCTTCGCCCTGGCCAGCCGGTCCCTGGTCTCGTTCAGCGCCAGGCGGAGTCTGGCCTCGTCCTCGTCGAAGCCCCGCAGCGCCTTCTCGGTGGCCGCCAGGGCGCGCGCCACGGCGGCCGCGACGTCCTGGTACGCCTCGGCCCGGTCGCGCACCTGCGCTCGATTCAGGGCCAGCGCGCGGAGGATGCTGTCGCGCAGGGCGTCCTGCTGATTCTGCCAGCCGTTGAGCCGCTCGGCCTGCACCGCCGGGTCCAGCCCCCGCGCGCCCGCGAGCCCGAGCAGCAGGCCCATGGTCGACTGCACGCGCGCGCTGGCAACAAAGGAGGCGGCCGCGGCCGCTGCCACTATGCCCCCTGGAGCTGCGCCAGCTGTGACCCCACGGCCGGCGCGCTGGCGACGTGAGCAGTGAAGAAGGACCCGGGGGCGGGTAGCGCGTCTGGTCCAGGGACAGGTCCCAGCAGCGGACGCCGCCCGCCGCGGGCCAGCCGGCGGCGGGCCCCGGCTCCGCCGGCCCGTGCGGGAAGGACCACAGGGCGCCCACCAGGCCGCTGGTGCCCGCGGTCAGGGCCCGGACACGCTCGGCCGGCGCGTCGGTGCCGGGCACGTCCAGCACGTAGCGGCCCGCGGCGCGCAGCGCGGCGGCCACGGTCTCGTTGGCGGCCGTCGTCGTGAGGGCCACGTACAGCCCGCTCCCGTTCCGGGACCCGGCCTCCTGCGCGGTGTAGTCCAGCACCAGGCGCAGCCCCGGCTCCTGGCCGCCGGCCCGGGGCACGAGCTTGGCCAGGGCCGCGCTGGGGCAGGCGCTGCGCAGGTCCGCCCGGCTGGCAAAGGCGCTGCCCGGCACCCGGAAGGTGAGGCGCTCGTTCCAGGTCCGCTGGCCCAGGCGCAGCAGCCCCGACTCCCCGCCCAGGTTGTCCAGGGTCTCGCCCTCCCAGAACCGGACCTCGGGCCACCAGTGCGTGCGCAGCAGCTCGCACAGCGCCCCCTCCCCCCGCTCCTGCGCGTCCTCGCAGCGGCGCTGCTGCCACGCCCCCCCCCGTCCGGCTCCCGCAGCCGCTTGCGGCTGTCGGCCGGGGTAGTGCAGGCGCGGGCGGGCTCGAAGCGGGCGCTGCCGTGCTGCTCCTTCCAGGCGCGGGCGGCGTTGTCGTCGGCGGCGGCCAGGGGGACCCGGGGGCGGTTGAGGACGTTGCGGGGGGCGCACGCGCCGCCCGCCCAGGGCCGCGCACACTCGAGCGGGTACAGCAGGTGGGCGTTCTGGTCCGGCCGCCCGTCCTGGTCCCGCAACGTAAAGGGCGCGTAGTCGGTCGAGCGCAGCGCCGCGAGCGGGTGGCCGCTGACCTCGTACGGCAGCACGTCGTACACCAGGCCGTAGCCCGCCTGGAAGCAGCACCAGAAGTGCAGGCATGCCAGGTAGCCCAGCACCAGCATAGACTCTTCGGGCAGCTGGTGCCGCCGGACCGGCTCCAGGGCGCGCTCGTGCGTCCTCCCCGTGCGCGGGTCCGTGAGCCGCAGCCGGAAGGCCTGCCTGGTCTCCACGTGGCGCAGCAGCCACAGGGGCAGCAGCTCGGGCGTGGCGAAGGCGGCCGTCAACGTGGCGCAGCGCTGGGGCGGGGGCACCCACTCTAGCGCGGCCAGCGGCGGCGGGAGCTGTGGCGCGCGCGTCTGCGCGGGGCGGCCGTGAAGAAGGCCCGTTCCCCCAGGCTCAGGTCGTCGGGCAGGTCCCCGTACACCTCGAGGAAGATGCGGCTCAGCTGCTTCAGGCGCAAAAACTGCGTCGCGAACTGGGCGCTCTTGTAGAAGAGAAGCGGGAACGTGTAGGCCCGCGGGTTGCCGGTGCGCTCCTGCAGCTGCTTGGTCTGGGGCTCCAGGTCGGCCCAGTGCGTCGCGCAGGCCTGCGCGCCGGTCCCCGCCGCCGCCAGGCGCTGCCACACGCCGAGCTTTTCCTGCGAGCCGGCCGCGTCGCCGAGCTCCGCCTCGCGTGACAGCTGGTACAGGTTGGTGTTGGCGTACGACGCGTTCGCCCCCGTCTGGTCGGGCAGGGACGACTGCTCGCACCAGGCACGCAGCAGCTGGTTCAGCTTCGCGAACGAGCGCAGCGTCGCCACGGCAGGCCAGCCCTGAAAGAAGGAGTAGAAGGCCGCCGTCAGGTCCGACGCCTGGTTGCACGCGCCCCCGTTGGTCAGGTCCAGGAAGGCCTCGTCGGTCGCGCTCGGCTCCCACCGGACGCCGCCGAGCCCCTGCTCCGTGCGCAGGCAGCGCTGCCTGGTCGCCGTGAGCCAACAGTTGCAGTCGCCCGGCTCGCGCGGGGCCGTGAGGGAGCCGGGCACGGTGCAGTCGGCGGGCCCGAGCAGCTGCATGATGTCCCGGAAGGTGAACCAGTTGTCCGACTGCTCCATGAGGAATTCCGGGTGGCAGAAGAAGCGGACCGTGCCCAGCACCAGCCACTGCAGCGGCAGGGCGGACACCCGGGCGACCTCGGCGGCGTAGCGGGAGAACACGCCGCCCCCCGTGAGCACCGGCAGGCTCCAGTACTCTTCGAGCGACCGGGCCGCCCCGCCGCCGGGCGGCCGCCGCTCCGCCGCGCTCGGCGCGTAGGTCTGGTACTGCAGCCGGACCTCGGGGTCCTCGAGGGCCCAGGCCGAGAAGTTCCGGGACTCGGTCAGCAGGCCGCCGAGCTGGCTCTGCACAAACTGCAGCACCACGGTGAAGCGGAACCAGCACGCGTCCTCCCGCTCCGCGAACCACGCCGAGCCGCGGGGCGCGCTGCCCCCCTCGGCGAAGAGCTTCGTGCCGTACTGCCGCAGCGCGAGGGCGGCGTAGTCGAACAGGGCCCTCGCCAGCGCGCGGCGGTTGCGCTCGCGCACCTGCAGTTCACGGATCTCGGCCAGCGTCGCGCGCGCCAGGTCCACGAGCCCCGCCAGGTCCACGGTGTACTCCCCCAGCAGCGCGGCCTGCTCCGTGCCGACCCGCCCCAGCTGCCGCAGCAGGGCTTGCAGCGCCTGCACGTCCTCCGCTAGGTTGTCGTTGTAGTCGTCGAGGCGTTGCAGGACCCCCTGCGTCTGCACTTCGAATTGGCCGGCTAGCTCGCCCTTCCGGTCCTGGTACTCGCGCATCGCGTCGGCCGCCCGCCGCACCGACGCGTTCAGGTCCCCCGCCAGCCGCTGCTCCTGGTCCCGCAGCGTGGCCTGCTGCAGGACCAGGGACGCGAGCGTGGCGTTGAGGGCGCGGCTGCGGTTGTCCAGCGCGCCGAACGCCGCGTTGCGTACCGCGGCCGCCCCGGCCAGCACCTCCTGCAGCTTGGCGGCGCCCTCGCCTGACCGGAACGTCTGCGCGAACTTTTGGGCGGCGCCGGCCAGGACGGCCTGGGTCAGCGCCTCGTCCCAGCAGCTCGCCGTGTTGGGCGTGTCGCCGATCATGGCTCCGCCCAGCGCCGAAGGGTGGGCGGAGCAGTTGCCCGCGCCCGCGTTCCCGACCAGCGGCGTGCACTGCGCGCCCAGGGGACAGGGCGTGTCGCAGTGGGCGCCGTACAGGCCGCCGCCGCGGGCGGCCAAGCAGCGTACCTGCCCCTGCAGGCACGCCACGTCCCCGGGCTGCAGGCACTGCTTGTTGTCGACGCAGAAGCGCGAGAACGCGCTTGCCGGGTCTGCTTGAAGCACTGGTACCTGTCCGACGCGACGGACAGCTGCGCGCAGCCGTGGTCGGCACTCTCTTGGGCGGTGCAGGCGCAGATGTCCTGGCCGTCGGGGCAGGGCTGGACGCCGCCGTCCTGGAGCGCCCGGCGCCGGCAGTCCGCGCCTGCCCCTGGCGCGCGAGCACCGAGTACTGGCGCCACGCGGCCGCCCGCGCCGCTTCGCTCTCGGCCTGCACGAGGTTGCCCAGGGGTTCACAGTGGCTCAGGTCCGCGGTGTGGAAGCACTCGGGCACGTAGCCGAGCAGCGTACGTTCCACGGTGCTCTGGGGCCGGCACACCTCGAGCTCGCCGTACAGCAGGCCCCACTCGCCGTCGCCCAGCGCCGCGTCCGCCAGCACAAACTCGAGCGTGCCGCACTCCCGGCCGGGGGGCAGGTCGGCCTGGTCAAACTGCAGCTCCAGCAGGATCGAGGCCAGCTGGCCCTCGTGGTATGCACTCAGCACGTGCAACGCCACGGCCCCCGGCACCCACGCCCAGGCACCCAGAAACATGATCCGGCGCGCGTTGGGCCACGCCAAAGCTTTTGACAGAGGTAGCGACCCCGTCCCACGCCCGCGCGGGGGGTCCCCCCCCCCCCCCCCCCCCCCCCCCCCCCCCCCGTGCCCCCCCTCCGGCGCCGCCCCGCCCCCCGCGCTCCAGCCCGCTCCCCCCCCCCCCCCTTGCCCTTTCCTTGGCCTGACAGTTTCCCGCCCAGGGTGCTCTGGTGACGAGCGGCAGGTAAGTTCTCCAAAGCCGGCAGCGGACATCATCAGGGGTGTGGAACCGGAGTCGATGACAGAGGGAAGGATGAGAGACCGCCTTTCACTCTGGCTGCTCCTCGAGGCGGCCGGAGCCGGGGCGGCTTGTGTCTTTAAGTGCCCCACGCAGGAAGAGGCCTGCCCGTCGGTCGTGTGCCCCGGGGGCGCCACGATCCTGGAACTCACGACCGCGGCGCCGGGCGATACTTTTGTATGGCCGCTGTGGCCGCCCGCCGGCGCAAGGCGCACGCCGGCACTCCTTGGCCCAGGTCGCCACCGCGTTCATGGTTAGCTGGGGAACGGCTCGTCCCCCAGCTTGTGCCAGGACTCGGGCGCCGCCCCGTGCGCGCACACGTACCTGGCCGCCGGCACGTACGTGGTCACAGCAGACCCAGGCGAGCGCCAGCCGATCCGCGGCTGGGCACTAACGCCCGCGTGGCATGCGGCGGCGCCCGCGGCCTGCGGCTGGGACGCGATCTGGCAGTGGGGAGAGCTGCGCTTCCACGAAACCAGCGGCTACCACCTGTACGGGGCGCCGGGCCTCACGTATGTGCCACCGTTGGCTGCAGGACACGGGGTCCGTGCGTTCGTGGGACTACAGCTTTGCGCAGCTGACCACGCCCCTGCCCGTCGACCCTAGCCACGGCCTGGACGTGTCGGGCGCACTGTCGATCGTCGGCATGTTCGAGAACTCTCGCGGCCTGGTCGCACCCTCGGCGGTGCGCGCCTGGGCTACCCACAGCCTGCGCAACTCCAGCCGCGCGTTTGCTAACCTGCCTGCCTTTGTGTCGCTCGACTGTTCGCGCTGGAACACCACGGCGCTGCAGGACGTGACCGAGATGTTGGCGGGCTGCGAGGCGCTGACGAGCACGGGGCTGCAGGCCTGGACCGTGCTGCCGAACCTGCAGCGTTTCGCGCGCTGTTTGCCGGCGTACCAGGCGCCTTCGACATCTCACTCACGGGCTGGAGCACGCCTGCCCTCGACGCTGGTACGGTGGACTGCACACGGCTGGCTCCGTACACGCGGGTAGACCAGATGCGCTGGCCCGCCGCGTGCTCTCGATCGCTCTTCTATGCTCTAGTGACCGTTATCGGCCCCTTCACGCTCGTGTTGTCACCGACCGCTGGCTCCGGTGTAGACTGCACGTACAGTGTGGATTGGGGGGATGGGTCCGCCGCCGCCACCTGCGTGCATGGTAACGCCACGACGTGCACGCACGCGTACCCCGTCGTGGCGAGTACTGACTGAAGCTGGCGGCCGGGTGGACGGCTTGTGGTACGTGCAGGGCGATTGGCGGAGGTGTTGGCCTGGGGCGACGTGCAGCTGTACCACCCGGTCGGCAGCACCAGCGGCATGTTTGGGGACTCACGGAGACTGCGCTACACAGTGCCGACGCGGGGCACGCGGGCACTGTTAGGTGTGGCGCCCGAGTACCTGCTGGCTGGCGCATTTAATTACACAGGCGACGCGCGCGACTGGGACTGGTCGTGGCTGACGCCCGCGACGCATCCCGATGGCTTTCGCGGATGTTTTGGGTTGCACCAAGTTCAACCAAGACCTGAGCGGCTGGAACACGAGCGGCGTAGCTAGCCTGGCCGAAACTTTTGCATCCTCCGGTTTTAACAACTCCATCGGTAATTGGGATACAAGCCAGGTCACAACGCTGAGGGAGACCTTTGAATCGGCGATGGCTTTTAACCAACCGATCGGAGGCTGGAACGTGAGCCAAGTCACCAGCCTGATTACAATTTGCTAACGCGCGCCTTCAACCACCGCTCGGTGGCTGGAACGTGAGCCAATTCACCAGCCTGGTTAGCACTTTTGCTA
>WBZZ01002329.1:55000-67049 GCA_019918135.1 Paulinella micropora | reverse complement strand
AAGAACGCATGCGCTTCGTTGACAATTTTCTAGACGAGATCCTGTAAACTAATTGAAAAAACTTCTCCTCTTGTTATATTATTTAATCAGCAACAAATGGAAGTAACTAGGTCGTACAAGCGGCGGCGCCTCGATGGTGCGACTGACGACTTTGTGCTACCGGTCGACGGACAGAGTGGCGACGTCCTTGTTTCGGACGGTGACGGGGGCGTAAAATGGGCAGCGGGTGGAGTGGCCGCGAACGAGGCGGTAGCCCTCAATACCGCTCACAGACTGACTACGTCCGGTAACCCTCACTTGGTCGATCTAGCTGACCTGATTACATTGACGCTGGACACCGAAACCAAAGTTAACCAGCCGGCCGGGATGACGTCTAGCAGCTCTGCTGGCTTTGTGGCTTCGGCCTCTAGCAATTCCGCTCAAGCCTACTTGGCCTTGACAGCGACTTCTCGACCTTGTGGGGCACAACTGCTCCCGACAGCTACAGCGGCAACAACTACACTGCCATGATCGAGACGATGGTCGATAATCTCCCTGTGCCTGGCGCGTGGCTCCAGCTCGATCTGGGCCAGCACGCCAAAGTCGCTGCTTACCACTTCACGTCTGCGGGTGCTATTACCGCGCCCAGAGATTGGGTAGTCGCTTATAGCGCGGACGGCAGCCGGTGGTTCACTTGGGACAGCCAGACGGCCCAGACCTTTGTCGGCGACAGCCTGCGCACGTTCACGCCTGCGACCGCGGCCGATTACGCCAGGTACCTGCGCGTAATCTGCACCAAAAACAACGGGGCGGGGGTTTGGTACATGCGGAGCCTGGCCTTCGACTACCAGCTGTACAATGCGGCTGCATCGAGAACACCAGTTATCCGACCAAGGCCTCGCAGCTAGCGCCCAAGGCGTACGTCGACCACCAGGTGGCAGGAGCAGTGAAGTTCCCGTCGGTGATGCCTACCCAAAACGACTGTATCGTGACCATGGACCCAGACGGCTCGATCTTTGCTGTCAAGGACAGGACGCTCAAGCAGCCGTCTTTGGCTCCTAGCGGCAATGGCGCGATCGTGCTCATGGACACCGACTTTACGGTTACGACGATCCCAGACACTCTCGCGAGGCTGCCTAAGCCCCTGCCAGCCTCGACCGCGCAGCTGGTGACGGTCGATCCAGACGGCGTGCTAGGCCTGAGCGGCCAGGTAAGCTCGTCGACGCACGCTGGCAGGGGCTGGCGGCAACAGTACGCTTTCCGCGCCTGCACTGGCTCCGTCGCGCTCAAGCTGCCTGTGGCCCTGCCCAGCGCAGGCACCAAGCAGTTCCTCACGCTCGACAGCGAGGGCCAGTTCGCTACCGGTGCCTTTGGCTTCAAAGGGGGAGACAGTGTAGCAATCGGGACTTCCGCGGGCGACGGACAGCAACCATTCGCCGTCGCAATAGGCACTCAAGCAGGCGCGAGTGGACAGGGCCAGTTTGGAGTTGCTGCTGGCTACCGGCGGGATACTCTGGCCAGTCAGATCTCGCCGTCGCGATCGGTGCCTACTCCACGGAGAGCACACAAGGCAATTCATCAGTCTCTGTCGGTGCCTGTGCTAGTACGCTCGGCGTACGGTCGGTTGGGATCGGCAGTACGGCTATCACGGATGCTGCCGCCCAGGAATCGGTTGCAATAGGCTACCGAGCAAAAGCAGCGACATCCCGCTCGATCGTGCTGAACGCCACGGGCGCTGAATTAGTGTCCGCTAGCACCGATGCTGCTTATATCAAGCCGCTGAGGTCGGGCGTCGATTCTACTGCCAGTGAGAAGGCGACACAGTGGAACAGCACGACAGGCGAACTCACCGCCTCTAAATTTACACTTCCGCTTTCGCTGCCTGCCAGCACTTCGCTGACGTCGCTGACCTCTACGGGGCAGCTAAGTGCCTCTGCTCTCAAGGTGCCAGTGTCCTTGCCTGATAGCACTAGCTTGGTGTCACTGGGCTCCGACTGCTCGCTGCTGCATGGGGCCCAGGCCATCTATCATGGTCTGAGCTTTGCAGCAACTCCGTATGTGAAGAAGCCCGATAGCATGACGAGCAACAGCTGGAACGGTCTGGTCGCGAGCGCGTCCACTTCAGGGAACGGCGCTGCTTTCGATGCCTTCAATACGGGGGTGGACGCCTGGCAGAGCAATACTGATACCTACAATACTACGAGCGGCGCCTACCTTTCCAATATCAGCAGAACGTTTTCGGGTGTAGCGTTTCTCGGCAAGTGGCTCCAACTGGATTTTGGCACCGGAGTTGTCCTGCAACAGTACTACTGCCTGCAAAACTACACTAGTATCCTGGGTAGATCGCCGAAGACCTGGCAAGTGGGCACGTCGACAGACGGCACTACCTGGACGCTCTGGCACACTGGCTCGTACACCTTTGTTGACGGAAGTTCCATCACCTTTACGCCGGCCGACACTGCCAGGGTCGCCCGGTATGTGGCCATCGTGGTTGTTTCCATAAAGGGGGGAGGAGGACAATCCCGCTATTGTGCAATCGTACACTTTGGTTTTGACTACACTGTGTATCCTGCGATCAAGAACATAGCGGTGCCGCTCGTCAGCACGGACGCCACCAACAAGGCCTACGTAGACGGGCACACACACACGTCGCCACTGACGATTGGTACCAGCACGATCGCGAGCACGGGGACGGTTGCGCTGAGCTTGCCCAGTGCGCTGCCCGCCAGCACTTAGCTGACGTCGCTGACCTCTGCGGGGCAGCTGAGTGCCTCTGCGCTCAAGGTGCCCGTGTCCTTGCCTGGCAGCACTTCGCTATTGACACTCGACTCTGGTGGCCAGCTAGCGACAGGGGCTGCTAGCTCGCTGTCACTCAGCGGGGCTGGAGGCACTAGCACCCTTTCCGCTCCGGCGTCCGGCACCTCTGCACTCAAGCTGCCGACCGCACTACCAAGCAGTACTAGCTTGGTGTCGCTGGGCTCCGACGGCGCGCTGCTGTACGGGGACCAGGCTATCTCGCATGGTCTGAGCCTTGCAGCCACTTCGTACGTGAAGAAGCCCGACAGCATGGCGAGTAACAGTTGGAACGGGCTGGTCGCGAGTGCGTCCACTTCCGGGAACGGCAATGCGTACGACGGCTTCAATACGGGCTCAAACTTTTCCTGGCAGAGCAACACTAGTATCTACAATGCCACGAGCGGCGCCTACATTTCCAGTTCCAGCAAAACGTTTTCGGGTGTAGCGTACCCCGGAGAGTGGCTCCAGCTAGATTTTGGGACTGGTGTCGTCCTGCAACAGTACTACCTGCAAGCCCAGTCCAGCGGTCTGGATAAATCACCAAAGACATGGCAGGTGGGCACGTCGCTAGACACTACCTGGACGCTGTGGCACGCTGGCTCCTATACCTTTGTCGATGGCAGTTCCATCACCTTCACGCCGGCCGACACCGCAAGGGCCGCCCGGTACGTGGCCATCGTGGTTGCTTCTATCAAGGCAGGAGGGAGTTCTAGCTGGTGCGGAATCAACCACTTTGGCTTCGACTACACATCGTGCCCCGCGATCAAGAACATAGCTGCGCCGCTCGTCAGCACTGACGCTGCCAACAAAGCATACGCAGACCTGCTAAGTGCTTCTGCGCTGAAGCTGCCAGTGTCTCTGCCCTCTGCCGGACAGACGGCCCTGGTCACGCTGGACGGCAGCGGCAACTCGGGCACGGGCGCCGCGACCTCGTTAACGCCGTACTCGTTCCCTGTCTGGAGCAACGCCTCGTCTAACAGCGCCACGTGGTCCGTGACAGCCTATGCGTATGAAACAGGTTTTGGCGATACTTGGCAGCCGTGGAGAATGTTTGACAATATTACCACAGGTGACACGGGCTTTTTAGGCAAGATATTTTACAACAGCAGCGGAGTCTACACTGCATCGCTCGTCACTGGTCTCGGTTACACTGTGCAGTCAACTAACGGGGTACAGGGAGATTGGTTCAGCTGCGTCTCGTGGACGGGACTAGCATGCGCCTGAAGGACTTTGACTGGTACCCGCGCCTGCACCCAGGTGGTGATCCTACCTACCAGTATTCTACCTGGCCGCGGCGCATAGCATTGTTTGGCTCTAACGAAGCGTCCGCTACCCCTGCCACTTGGACAGAGTTGTATCGTTCCGGCAGCGACATGCCTACTTGGCTAACCAGCGAGATTTATAGAACCTTCACCCTCACCAGCCAGGGCTACTACAAAGTCTACCGCTTTGTCAAGAATCGCTCTATGTCAACGCGGGTGGAAATGGTTATATACGCATCGCGGAGATCAAGCCCAGGTTTTGGACAGGGAAACAGGCATTTGCGATCGACGCTGATGGCTATATCGTGATCGGCTCGACCCCGGAGTCGCACGCACACACGTCGCCGCTGACGATCGGCACATCCACGATCGCGAGCACCGGGGCGGTCGCGCTGAGTCTGCCTAGCGCGCTGCCGTCCAACACGTCCTTCGTCTCCTTGTCCAGCGAAGGGCAGCTAGCCGCCTCTTCTGTCAGATGCCTGCTAGCCTGCCCGGCTCGACGTCTTTGGTCACGTTGGACTCGGCGGGCCAGCTTGCGGCCAGCTCGTTGTTGCCAGCCCCACGCAGGCCCAGACCGCCGTTCTGAGCCTGACTTCTGCAGGGCAGATGGTGACCCAGAGCACTTCACCACGGTTGTGACTTCTGGCTCGGTGGCGCTGCCGACCTGGACTTCCATGTCGGCCTATACGCCTACCACAGACCCTAACTGGGTGCTCAGCCACTCTTCCGCAGTTGTAAGCCAAGAGAGCTATAGAGTTTTCGATGGCGTCGCTGCCAAATGGCTGGACTAGCCTCGGCAACTACAACTCGGACGGGAGTATCAACACGACAAACAACGCCGTTACCAACGTGGGCGGCAGCAACGTGTACGGCGAACACTTTACGCTCCAGCACCAGCGGCGCCGGTACAGAATCACGAGCTTCGCGTTGACCAACGGAGTCTTACTCTTAGTATCTCGACCAAAAGCTTCACGTTGGCGGGGTCGGACAATGGCAGTACCTGGACACTGGTCTGGTCCGGTAACTTCTCTTTTACCACGACGCCACAGACATTGAACTCGAGCGCGCCCGCTTCGACCGCGTTCTATTACTACCACCGGTTTATTGCCACTTCGGTACATTCGAGTGCCGCGTCCGTCGTGGGGACCTTTGCGCCTGTCGTTGAGTCCGAGGGCGTGTCGGTCAATGCCACGGGCCTCACGGGCGTGGATACGATCACGAGCGGCAAAATCACAACGACGTTGCTGACCGCGCTGCCCTCCGCCGGCACGGACCGCGTGGTGCAGATCAATGACCTCGGACAGTTCGAGCTGGGCACCTGGGACCGAGGCCACTGGCTGACGAGTGACACGACCGTCTCTGTCAACAGCGGAACTAGCAGGAAGGTCCCAGTCGATGGCGTAGTGAGGCTGGCGCCCTTGTACGGCAACATCACCGTAAGCAATGCCAACGGCTTTACGACCTGGCAGAACACGTCCGGAATGCCCAGGAAGTGGTTGATCACCGCCTTGTTCAAGGTTGCCACCTCAGCGACTGCTACCAACAACCCGCCGACCAGCGGCACCTTGTATGAACTCTGGGTCGAAAGGAACATGTCGAGACCGACCACCACCAGCGCACAAGCGACAGAATACACTTTTCATGTAGGAGTGAACTCCCTGGGCTCTACGCCAACGGGAAGTTAGTCATGACCAGCCTGTCGGGTATGATGGAAGTGGCAGCAAACGAATATATCTGGTTCGAAGCCTTCGGCGACACACAGACAAGTGTCAGCTGGACCCTTGTTCTTGGTGGTACAACTGCGTATTCAAGAGGTAGAGTGACCATTACCGAGATTCCGGGCTGATTTTTTTTCTTTCGAGTCTGTATTTTTTAATTAAAAATGGACGCGTTGCGACAAGCATTAGCTGAGAACGAGAACGAGCTGGCCACGTGCCTGGCCCGCCGCCGGGTCCTGGCCGTAGAACGAGAAAAGTTACAGCTGCAGATCGCGCTATGTGAAAAGGTCTGCTGTTACAAGGACATGCGAGCAAGTCAAGACGCTTATCCAACAGCAAGAAGAGGCCGAGGCGGCCGCCCACGCGGCAGCAGCCGAGACCGAACGGGCACTAGAGGAGACGGTCGTGGAGATGCCCGACACCATCAATGGCTAGATGTCCTGGTCTAGGCCCCATTTGGGCTCCTTGGCCGGCGCCCGCGCGTACTCGCTCACTCTCTTCTCAAAAAGGTTAGTCTTGCCTACCACACCTAACTGTTCCATGAAGGGCAAGGGGCACTTGGCCACTCCGTACAGCTTTTCGCTCAGAACCAAGTTCTGCAGCAGACCATCCGCCACGAACTCTACGTACCGCTCCATCAGCGTGGCGTTCAGGCCTAGCAAGGCCACCGGCAGCGACTCGCTGATGAACCTTCGTTCGACTTCGACGCAGCCCGCCACGATCTGGAAAATGCGCGACATCTGCAGCTTGTTCGACACGTGGTGCTTGTACAAGTGGCACGCGAACAGGCAGTGCTGTGTCTCGTCCCGCGCAATAAACTCGTTCGAGGTGCACAGGCCTTGTAGCAGGCCCGGGTGCTTTTGTTTCAGCCAAAAGATGGAGGCGAAAGAAGAGGCGAACTGGACAAGTTCCACACAAGCAAACGCCACCAGCCGCTCGGCAAACGAAGACCGGGCCGGGCTGAGCCACTGCAGCGCCCATTTCGCTTTTTGGGCCACGGTCGGGACCTGCGTGATCGCATTGAACAACTTGTCCTTCTCTTGCTGGTCGCTGATGATCGTGTCGATCAACAAGCTGTAGGTCCGCGAGTGTTCGGCCTCATTAAAGATCTGGTAAGAATAAAAAAGTCTCGCTTCGGAATACTGCACTTCGGTCAAAAAATTGGCGGCCAGGTTCTCTTGGATGATGCCGTCCGAGCTAGCAAAGAAGCCCAGCACCATCTTAATAAAATGCTGCTCGTCCGCGCTCAATTTCTTGAAATTAGCCTGTTCCCGGCTCAGGTCTAGCTCATCTGCTGTCCAGAACGACCGCAGGGAAGCTTCATAGAATGAATACAGGTCCGGACGCCGTATCGGGAAGAGACAAAATCGCGATGCTTCCGGCACGAGCAGTTTTTCTTCAGTGTCCATAATTCGTTCAGCTGCCTGTTGTCCAGTTTCAGCAAGGCCATCTCTTTTAATACTATAAGAGGGAAAGAGGATATATTTTTTTTCTTATGGCGCAAAACAAAGACTAACTATGTTGCAAAGACGTGAGACCGAACAACGGCTGATGCCCTCGTCGCCAGAGTCCATCACCGTAACCTCGCACGAGCTCGCACTCGAGCTCAAGCGCAGCTACAGCGATTTCTCTTGGCAGAGCGTGCCGCAGCTCATTGTTCATGGGGTCAAGTACTTGGCTCTCTATACTAACCACACGGGCGAGGAGAAGAAGCAGATCCTCATTTCAGTCCTCGTGGACTTGTGTCCCGACGACAGCGTGGACAAGCTCATCCCGCCCGTGGTCGATGTCATTTGGGAGCTCGTGAAGGCCGCCCTCGCTTCCAACTGCTGCGAGCTGTGTCCCAAGGTCTGCACGGTCATGTAGGCATCGGGATCAAGTGCCTGCCCAGCGTCACGGGCGTGGCATGGTGGATCCTGATCGGGTCACCGCTCGTCACCATCTGTGCGCGCGCTTTGGCCAGCTTCTCGCGGTCCAGGCGGTGCGCCCACAGCACCGGGCCCAGTATAACTTGCTCGTTCGAACGCACTTTCTCCAGGGCCATGGTAATCTTGACCAGCAGCACGTCCGCCGCTAATCTAAAGCGCCTCTTCTTGGCAATCTCAACAGACAGCTCGTTCTTGACTATTTCAAAGAGGATCTCGCAGGAGAAGTGGCGCTCCGCCTTTTGTCCGAATTTGAAAAATGAGTTGGTCCCCGAGATGACGGCTACCAAAATCAGGCACGTGACGCTGACCCAATCGTAGCCCGTCCGGCCTGCTCCGCACGCCTTGAAGCCGAAATTTCCCACTATAATCGAACAGATCGCAGGCACAATAGTGGCCAGCAAGCCAAACAACAAAAAACGGTTGTAGTAGTAATAGCAGGCCGAGTTGTTGAGGCGCGCGTGCAGGGCACATTCGTCCACCACACTGGCGAAATAGGACTCGTGCCTCGAAGATCACTTCTCTTCCTCTCGCTTGACGTCGCTGTCGTTCGAGTCATGGTTGTCGCTCGACTGCGACCGCATCGCCAGGATTTTATCCTCGTCCATCTTTACTTTTGGTGATGGGAAACTGCAAGATTAAAAAAAAATGTGCGATTGCTGGGCCGGCGGCCACTCTATCAGCAACAGGCTTTCGACAGCAGCATCTCCCAGTCCGCCCCATTCAAGTCCACCTTGTCCCTGGTGTCAGGATTGCACACCTGCAGGTGCAAGTACTTCGTCAGCGTCGGAAACACCACGTACTGGTCGTGCCGGTCCTGCGCCGACGACTGGTAGCCCCCTGAACTCGCGAGGAAAGGAATGATCAGGCTGCCCGATTGCACTTTCGTGCCGCGCGAGACAGCGCCCGTCAGCGACACCTCCTCGTAGTTGCAGCCCGTCGAGTATGCCAAGCTACTGCACTCCTTGATCTTGATGCCTAGCGAAGTCTGCAGGCCTAGCGCCACGACTTGTGGCAAGACGGTGGCCTGGCCCGGCGTTAGTGCAAAGAGTTCGTTCTGGGCCGAAGTCGGGAACCCTAGCACTGCGTGCGCGCTTTCGTCGCCGCTCTTGCTGTAGATGTTGAACTCTGCCGCCGCGGACAGCGTGAACTGCAGCTTGAGCTTGGTGTCGAGATAAACCACTCCGATCGACTGTCCTACCTGTACAAAGCCCTCGTTGATTAAAAGCGATTGCAGCGCGTCGGCCAAAGTCTTCCCTGCATAATTTTGCGACGGGATCGTGATCGTCACGTCGCCCGTGGCTGTCGAGTTCAAGTAGAGCTTGTTGTTCTTGGAGTTGATGTTGTACGTCGCGTTCGGGATCGTGTCCCAGATGAGCTTGTATCTGCCTTGGATCGCTTCCGACAGCGACAGCCGGAACTCGGCCGAATCGCCCGAGCCTTGCACTTGGTCGCGGTCCTTGCTACGGACCAGGATGTTCATCTCTGAAATGTTGCTCAGGCCGCTCATTTCTGGAATAAAAAAAATTAAATGTTGTCACTAGTGTAGTGAAAAAAAAAGAGGGGAAAAAAAAAATGCTGACGCTCAGCGGCAACAAGCACCTGCGCCTGGAGGATGTGGTTGAGACCAAACCGCTCCCTTCAATAGTCACGGCCTTTGGCGAACACAAGGTCGCGGAGTCTACCCCGCTAGTACAAGAGACGTTCCCTTACACTGGCACCCTGAACTCGCGCAAGTTTGCGACCTCTGGCTCCGTGACCACCGCCGCCGGCATGTTGTCGCTCAGCGGCGCCGCGCAGGCCGAGACGCTCCGTCGCTGCAAGTAGCGCGCGGGGCAAGGGCTCGTCTGCCGCTTCACGGCGCTGTTCCCCGCCACGGCCAACGTGGCTAATTCGGCCATGGTTGGCATAGGAGACGATACCAACGGCTTCTTCTTTGTGCAGGACCAGACACGAACCAACAAGCTGCGGATCTTGCACCGCAACGCAACCGTCGACACCTACGTCGACCAGAAAGACTGGAACCTGAACAACTGCCTGGGCGGCGACGACTACATGGACCGCAAGGACTGTGCCAACGGTAACATTTTTCAGATCCAGATGCAGTACCTAGGGTTTGGGGCCGTCACGTTCTCGGTCGAGAGGCAGTCGGACGGGGTGCTTGTACCCGTGCACCGAATCCAGTACGCGGGCGCCAACACGACGCATTCGCTCTCCAACGCCAGCTTGCAGTTCAGGCTCAAGACGACTGGTGAGGGAGGCCTGGTGCGCACTGCCAGTGTCGGCGTCCTGGTCGAAGGTCCCGTGAGACAGCTGTGCATTAATTTTGCGCGCATCAACGTTCAGACGATTGGCACGACCGAACAGAACGTGCTGGTGATCCGCAACAAGAGCTTGATCGGCGCCCTCCCTAACAACGACCTGCTGTTCCCGATCATGCTGACCGCCACTGCCGTCTCTGGCACCAAGCCAGTGTTCATCCGAGTGCTCACGCAAGCCACGTTCGGCAGCGCGCCCGACCTATTCAAACCACGACGCGGCCTCTAACACCGAGTACTCCGCGAGCCTGGTCACGGTGTCTAGTGGCAATGCGGCGGCCGCCTGCGTCGTGTCGGCCAGTGGCTCGGTGTCTGCCAGTCTGGACCTGAGCAGGCTCAATATTGCTATCGGGCCGGGAGAAGTACTATGTATCGAGGCCAGCACTACTACCAGCACGGCAGACGTGCATATGAGCTTGTCTTGGTACGAGGACGTATGAAAAAAAAAGAAAGTTAGGCTTGTAATTAAAAACAAAAGAGAAGAAGAATGAAGATTGTCTCGATAGACCCAGGATTGAGAAATCTTGGAGTGGTAGTACTAGAAAAGGACAACCGCACCAACGCCATCTCGGTCACGTATGCCAGTGTGCTGAGCATAGCCAGACAGGACGACACTGACTCGTTCAAAACAAAATCGCTGTCAGCATGCAAAAAAAATAAAAAATCATATAAGCACATACTTGCTCACGGTACCCAAAAGGTGTAGGGAGACATGTTTGATATACTGGCGCAGCGTGGCGTTCTCTAGCCGCAAACCAGCGCAAACCAGCCGCTTCTTCTGTCAACGACAAGGGGCTGAACTTTATTTGATTGGCCCGGCCCTACCATCTTAAAAAAGGCATCCGTGCTCCCCAAAGGGGCCTCTGTGAAACTCGGATGCCTAATCCCGAGCTTTCTTTGCAGTCATTTTATTTCAAACCTGAATGTTTCATAAATGCAATGACATTACCAGCTGCAGGACTAGGATTGAATGGACATGACACGAAAATGTCTCATTGTCTCATTTTCGCCTCGAATCTCTTGTGCCTCATAGTTTGCTTTTCATATTTTTTCTGACTCCCTTGTATAATTGTTTGTTTTCACTACGTAATGTAGTTGGTGGATATGATGGAGAATGTGCGTTCCGCGGACGTCAAGGAAAAAATGGAGTCGTTGGTCGAATCTTTTGTGGGGTTCGGCGAGACTCTTCGACAGAAAACGATGGATCAAGACTTGGCCGTGGCTTGGGAGCTGGATGTTCTGTTCTCCATGCTCTCGATTCTCTGCATGCTTCATGCACTCATATATCGAGGCTTTCGGGTAAAACTGGAACTCCACAAGACGACAGAGACGCACAACTCACGCGCACACACCTGAGAAAACAACCGTGCATGGTTCACGTGTAGGGTGCCGGGTTAGTGCTAATAGTATTCATACAAGGCTGTATCCTGGAGCAGACTTCGATATGGCTAGGTGGTCAGGCCATCTCTCTCTCTCTCTCTCTTGTGTGTGTGTGTCTCTCTCTCTCCCTCTCTCTCTCTCTCTCTCTCTCTCTCTCTCTCTCTCTCTCTCTCTCTCTCTCTCTCTCTCTCTCTCTCACACACACACACACACACACACACTCGCTCTCTCTCTCTGGTGTACAC
The DNA here is from genome assembly GCA_019918135.1 of Paulinella micropora. Classification (NCBI taxonomy): domain Eukaryota; phylum Cercozoa; class Imbricatea; order Euglyphida; family Paulinellidae; genus Paulinella; species Paulinella micropora. The sequence goes on along the minus strand of WBZZ01002329.1, from coordinate 55,426 downwards.
AGACACACAGATACAAACACACACAAACACACAAACACTCACATACTCACACACTCGCACACATATACACATACCACACACACGTAAACACACAACATTCACATAACACACATAATACACACACATATACATACACACACACACACCACACTCACATCACATACACACGTAACAAACATAGCAAACGCAACACACACATCACACACACACACAAACCACCACCTCCGCCACCACCTGCACACCTCACCAGTTTGCTTTGCGATGCGCCAGGGACTCACTGTCACGCCACGGGCACTGTCATGCTCACTCCCTGCTCCTCCCTCAACTCAGGTGCTCATATTCCCCCCCCCCCCCCCACCCAATCTGTTTTCTCTACTCGTTTCACCTCTTTCTTTCTTTCTTTCTTTCTTTCTTTCTTTCTTCTTT